>OY987320.1:18947062-19192903 GCA_963920655.1 Geranium rotundifolium | reverse complement strand
AATCAAATCAGTTTAACAGACCAAAACTATTGAGGGCATTTTAGACTTTTTGCACACAAATTCTGTTATATTTAACAGCCGTTACCTTAACTGCAACGTGAATAAACTTGGGGTACCGGCAAAAAAAGTTTTAAACTTAGGGTACTGATTTCGAAATGAGTCAAAGTTAAGGTACTGACATGGAATTACCCCAATATTATATCAATGCAAAATTCAATATTAGAGATGTAATCAACAATATACACCATGTGCTTATACAATTCAAATTTTTGTAATACATACCTCACTATCAACCATAACAAAGTCAAGACTATAAAATTCGTTGGTTCTGAAATTGACTGCTTCCTACTACCTACATACACGAACCCTTACGCAACGTTTCTCACTTCCTACATTACATTTTTGTAAAGCGTTAACTGAAAAGACCAATTCAATGATCAATTTAGCAAACAATCCGTAATACCATACCAGAAGACAGACTTCTTATAGGAATGCAACTCGCCATTATTTAAAAAAATAATAACAATCACTCAGTACAACGACTGTATATAAAACACTAAAAAAACCAGTCCGACATATAAGGAAATGGCTCAAAGATAGTTTATAGAACCGCCACGTTCAAATATAACCAATTAAATATAAACACTTGTTTGACTATTCAAATTAATAAAACCAATTTATACTACTGAAACTACAACATGAAAAACCACTTTGTACAACTTGTATTTAATTGGATAGTCATTACTAATGTATACTTTACGTTTTAATTTTTATAAATAAACAAAAACTTAAACAATAATAAGATGTATAATATTCAATAATCCAAAACTTCTACATTTTTGGATTCAAACTACAATATTATAATTAACCACAATGTAAAATCTGCAATATTATACATGTCCAGAAAGTGAAATGAAAATCTGCAACAAAGGAATCTTCACAGAATTAAAAATTATTCATATTAGGCTGGCAATGAATTGAATACCATGTTGGATGATGAAACCAATCCAGGATTACAAAAATCAATTAATTTAACCAAATAAAACCTATGAATCATGTAGAATCTCAAAACAGGGTACCATTTTAAAATTAAATCCATTATTCATGTAAAATAAACACTCTAATATAATATTACATTAGCCAATAGGTATAATATTTCGAAAAACTTCGTGAAAAACAACATTCTTGATCATCTGTTTATTGGAAACATTATCATCAACATTAAGAATAACCAATCTTGACTTCGAAGTAACACGGGATATTCCAACGTACAATTGACCATGAACAAACACCTGCATTTTTATAAACAAAATTCAGTTACGTAACAACTTTTTAAACAATTAAAAAAAAGTTGTTAATGAAACATACCTGAGTTGATAAATAGATACCAACCGACTTTAAAGACCGCCCTTGGCTCTTGTTGATTGTCATTGCAAAACACAATGTTAATGGCAGTTGTCTTCGATTTAATTTAAACGACCATTTTTCCTTAGTAGGAGTAATTATCCCTCGTGGAATCGTAACATTTGCACTAATGTTGCCACCAGATATAATATCTGCTCGAATTGACCACTTGCATAATTTTGTAACTACAAGACGTGTACCATTACACAATCCCTCCACTGGATTGAGATTTCTCAACAACATTACCGGTGCACCTACTTTTAGACATAATTTGTGATCAGGAACCCCAGAGAACCAAAGGTTATTTAAAAATTCAGTTGGATGCAAAAAATCATCTTCACCCCTGTCTAGACCACCCTTACAAACAGTGTCTGCACTAAAATATGTAGTATTGTCACCCGACAACATATTAAGCATAATTTGATTTATCTCCCTAACATTTTCGTTTTTTGGTGCAAGTATTGCCCGCTCATTTAGGTACTGCTTATCTACATACTTAGTTGACATCGAAGGATACACAACATCAATTAATCGTGCAATTGAATCACCATCACCATCCAGAAATATATCATCTGGTGTATTAACCATTTCATGGTCCACATCGTCATAATAAGAGCCATTACCAATTGACAACATCCAATTGTCAAAAAATTGAATATTAGCAACCTCATTCTCATTTAGCTGATTTGAAAGTAGCCTCATATTCGAACCGAGTTCAAACGTGAAGAAGTCATCCCACAAATAAGACAAATTTATTGCAGCACTAACAACATCGGCTCGGAAGCCCTTCTTGACAACAGGTAAAATTTGCCTAAAATCACCACCACAAGCAAACGTAATACCACCAAATGGTTTATTTGCATTGTTTGCATCACCAATAGAACGTATGTCTCACAAAGTTCTATCTAAAGCTTCAAAGCAGTATTTGTGAGCCATTGGAGCCTCATCGCATATAATAAGTGAAGTCTCACGAAGAAGTCCGGCAAAATTGGTCATGTGGGATATATCACAAGTAGAAGTTGAAACAGGATCAATCGGAATTCGAAATCTGTAATGTGTTGTCCGATCACCTGCGAGGAGTAGTGCAACATTCCCAGATGTGGCAACTGGAAGCACAACCTTACCCTCTGCCCTCATCAGGCATCTTCATCCCTGCATAATCACGAAGTCTCTTTCCAGTCTGCATTAACATACACTCGATCTCATAAAACGCAAGAGCTTCCACCTGAGAACTTGTCAAATCCAAATTAACCGCTTAATACTTCCTCCTCTGTTTAACAGCAATGTCTTCTGACAAAATCACAAAGTTATTTGTCCACAGTCTTGGAACATCAACTACCTGACATTGGGTGATAATCAACATGAATAAATGTCTAAGCTCATAACCTGATGCCTATTGCGAGGCCTCAACCAAACACTCATTCCACTCACTGTCATCTTCCAACAGACCCTGATCAAAACACGCTTCCTTAGAAGTGGAATACACAACTCCATTAAAGGTACAAATATCTTCATAACACGTTGGTTCTTCCACAACATTTAACAACATTCTCATATAGTATTTTTCACCAGTCGTAGGATGTGTATTATGCATTCGCCCAAGTGTTTTGCCTCTCTTCCTTCTGGCCCATGTGTTCTTTGTTTTCTTCCAAACATAATGCTTTGTAATTTTCGTGTAACGAAAACCGCGCGCATAGAGATCACGTTTATTAAGCTCCATCCAATCCGTAAATTTAGTACATTTAGAACTTGGATCATTGATAACAGACTCAACATCTTCCCCAACCTGTCAACAGCCGGAAACCTATAATGTATATCAAATTCAAATATTCTCCAACAAGCCTCACACGCTGATATATACCTACAGTCCAAGTATGTCTTTATTTCATCAATACATTCATCATTTGATACGCTATCAACAACCGCAATTGCTCTATCAAGTCCTGTATTAATATACTTAAACAAATATTTGACAGCCCTTGATAAATTACAAATCTCCACATTGATGTGAGCATCATACTTAACACAAAGGTTCCTGTTATATGAAACAACAAATCTATTGTCCAAAACATGTGAATTTTTTGACACAGATATGCCTGGATCCCTGCGTCGATAGACAGGAAACTCGTCCTCATCAATAAACGTTTGTGACACACAAGATTTAGGAAAATGTTTTGTACAAACTTCCTTTACCATACAAGGACACTTCGGGTTTTGCTTCCCGCATGGTCCATGCATCATGTGTTTATTCACAACATTATACCCTTCTACATCCAAGATTGGATCATGCAATTCAGCGGAAACTATATTGTCAATATGATTAGAAGACTGATTCTTAAACTTTGAGTCTAAAAATAATAGAATGTGTGCATGAGGCAGACCTCGCTTATGAAATTCAATGGTATAAACACCTGCAAAATAAAGATATTGTCAGAATACCTATTGCATAAATTTAAGTTGTATCTAAAAAGAAATTTAATTTACTCACAAGCAACAACAAGACCAAAGATTTTACCACCCTTCAAATCTTTCATTAGCAGCTTTAACTTAATGTGGAAAACACGACTAACCAAATCATGACAATTTTTGTCTTCTCCACTACCAATTATATCTAACATATCAGTCAGCTCAGGCCAGTTAGGATTGCATGTGAATGTAATAAAAATATCTTGATACCTTGCCCATCGAACAATAGCCATAGCATCCTGACAACACTTAATTGTTTCAATAACTTAAACTCTAACATAACCACCAACGATAATTGTCTATCTTAAAGACAAAATACGAGAAAACAATAAATTCTATTATAAATTGATTAATAAAAACCGTTTAACAATTATAAAAACAAAAAACAGCTTCACAAACAATCTTGTACCATAACCATTGCGAATAAAATGAGTAAAAATACCTAAAGAAGAAATAAACATAAATTATGCATTTTCTAACCATTTGGTATAAACATAGTGTTAAATCAAGTTGTTTACCGGCGTTCATTTTATTTCCACCTTGATATTTAATTACTCTATAACTATGTTAATTATGACATCCAAGGCATCACCCCAGATCTGTAATGTCTTTTCATAGATTGATCAGTTAATAATATAACTAACAATTTCATTTGATTTTAAAATATATATATAATATAATAGATAACCAATTGAAATAAACCGAAAACAGCAAAAGTGCGAATAACTTCTAATTCATTCGAATTCTGTTTTACAACATATTACAGTCACACTTTATTGAGACACATGCAAATATTAGAACCAATCTAATAACAATTACTATACAACATTCAAACTCCCATCACAAACTACGCAGAAACTACAATTCATGTTTCTTGAGGAACCACCCACAACAGACGAAACATCAACCCCGCTCAGATTATTTTCGCCACATCCAGTACCGGGAATCAGTGACTATCAAACAAAAAGAACAATTCACTAAAAATAACAAAAACATTAGACACCAACAACAAACTTTCGACCTCTTTAATAAATGCAAAGAAAAATAAAATTCACTAACCTCAAAGCATAACTCATTAATACATTGCATATTCCAAACACCATAGGGTTGGAAAGCATCGCAAACAGTGAACATCTCCCTACTCATTTCCAAATCGTAACCGTCATATCGTAGCTTAAATATATACTTTCTTCCAAGTAAACCAGAAACCTCCCCTGGAACCCCACATTCAGCAACACCATGCAGATTATAAAGCTTACAAGCTGATGAATCAATTAATTGCTCAGCAACTTTATTCAAAACACAAACATTGACATAACCAGTATCATCGCCAATAACAATCCCCATCTTATACCTCATTAACATTTCATGCAAAACTTATCACCACAAGACAAACACAACTCGTTCAAATGACTATTATAAGAAGTAACACTCACAGTATCAATGGAGTGGTTGACTCATCACCATAGGCAGTGCATTTGTACAATCCGGTAGTAACATCAACACATCTCATGCAAGACTTACATCCAAAATAAAACCAACCACAAGCACTGACAATATAATTTACAAGACCAAGAACATATACCCAAGATCCCTTACCAATAAAAACAAAACGTTAAAATAACATAACAAAAACAAAAAAACACATAGCTACATTTTCTCGTGAAGCCCAATCAATTATCAAGATATGAGAGACACACTCTCTCTTCGCAAGAATCTGGTCTGCATCAGACTCCAAACTTCGAGGCCGCAGTGAGCCTCTAAATACAGGATTTACCATATAGAATATTTTCATGGTTGTCTCAACGTATTCGTCACAGGGATTAACATACACAGTAGTTGTACGGGAGGGATAAAATTCAAACACACCTAGAAAAATGAAGTCCAAAAACACATCAATGATCTACAATATTAAACAGCAATACATAAATCCAACAAATCATACATTCTCCTAAAAAGGTGAAAACATACCCATCTCTTGACGGATCTTCATTGATGTGAACACCATCATCACAGGATCAGACAACTCAGCAATGTTATAAACTCCTAAAACATCTTCGACCAAACATGATCCTAGAATCACCCTTATTTGAGCAGAACTTAACAACAAATTTTGTAAAAAAAAGATCCAAATCAGAATGATAACCACGTCTAATCAAACAACTAAACAACACTGCGAAAAAAAAGAATGTACATACAAATCAGTTATTAACCCCAATACACGTCTCTTCACTCTACTCAAATTGGTTTCCACTTCTCTAACGAAAGTAAGGCAGTCGATTACGCCTGCACAGGAAACACGCCATTTTATTCAGCATAAAATAAATAATAACAGAATCATAACAAAACCATATAGTCAAAACCTGTTAACACTGCATCATTGTCAATACGCCCATATAGAATATTCCGGCCACAAAATCTGAACCCATAAAGTAGAAAACTTGGAGAAACACGTTCAACCAACTCAACAATTGTTACCTACATAAACAACATTTTCACTCCGCCAACAACATGCCCGGACCCCACAGAAGTAGAAACAACCAAAAACTTACTTATATCATAAATCATTCCCCACTGAAACATTGGTCGGAACCTAGAAGCCATACAACAATCCACCGGCGCCCAAATCACAGAACCCTGATACATAGACAAATTAGGAAACAAATAAAAACTAGACACAAATAACAAACAAAAACAAACCTCTTCATTGATGACAATAAAATCAAGACTCAACAACTCTCCTGTCTTAGGGTTCACAACATCCCAACTTCTACAAACCCGCACCCTCAATACCCGATAGTCAAAACCTGCAATTTTCACGTAGTCAATATATCCGCTACATGGCAAAATCAACCACGGAACAAAACCAGAAAAGAGACCGAATCAAAATACACACCCACACACAATGAATTTTCATATACATATGTCATAACAAAAACACAAAAACCAACACTGAAACAGAGAGTCCACAATAATACATCCGGCAGTTAACAAACCGACAATGAAGAGATGATAAACTCTCTCGTTCGCGCTTCAGAACAACCAACTCGCGCCCTATCCGAATCCAGATGTCGACTACGCCTGAACCCTTAAAACCATATACTAAAACTATTGTATTTAAACGCACATGGCACCCCACAAATAAGCCAGATGGCAAGCAAACAGCACTCTAAAACCATTCCATATTCCCATTATATATAAGATAGATTCATGAACATATAAAACAAATATAAATTCATAACTATCAAAACAATATTAAAAAAAATTGACGTCAAATATAATAATTACAAATATTATAGTCATATTGATAAAGACTAAAATCTCAAAATATATTTTGAATTTCAAGATTTTAATTTATAAATTTTAAACCGTAAAAAGCAAAACCTATATGAGTATATTCTAGTTTATAAACCTTCAGTCTTAAAAAAATACATAATCTGTAATTCATAAAATATAAAAAATGATGATGTAATATGGGCTAGTTTAAAGTCATAATGAATTTACAATGATATGTATAACAAAAATAAATTAAAAACTACATATATGAATATACAAAAGTGAGTAGGAAATGAATGATTTAAATTGTTTGACATAATTCAAACTACTACTTGATATTAGGAGCGTTCAAATTCTAACCACAAACCGACCCACCCGCCCACCCAAACTGGCCCGCAATCCGTTGGGCGTCACCCGCGGGTGCAGGGGTGGGCTGTGGATGACAAACATCAGGCCCACAAGATAATGGGCGGGCTGCAGGTCTCTTAAGTGAAAACCACGGGTAACCAAACCCGCCCCCATTTACCAAATGAGCCCAATTCGCAAAATTAGTTTCAGCTCAAGCCCATCTCAATGTGTTCACCTACCACACTTGTTCGCATTTAATCCAGAGTGACCCCAAAATCCTACTGTCTCACCTACGACGTCTAAACTCCATCGGCCCATCCCTACCTTCTTTTAGTGCATCCGATCTGAACGTCATGATAGAGCTCTTGACAAGGGTTTCATGTACTTTTATAAGACGTGAATGAAGGCTTCCTATCATCAATGACTTTTGGTTTCGTAACTAGCATAAAGGTAAGACTTTTATCGCTGATTGCATGTTGAACTTACGGTTTTTTTTCATGAATTGATTGCTTCAGTAAAGCCATTTAGGGTTCTAACATGTCCGATTTAGTGAATTAGGGATTTTCATTACTAGCCTCTTTCTAAGATTATGAATTCCGATTTATGGTCCATGGGATTTATAACTTCATCATTTCTGATTAAATTTCTCTGTTTATGAGTTGGAGATTTATTATTTCTCATGAAGAATTGCCTTGTTTCAGTAAGGCGTGTGTTGTATATTCAAGAACTATGACAACCGATTCAGTTATTTAATTTTATCCATCTTTTGTCACTTCGATTTTCAGAAACAAAGGAACTCTGGAAAACAGTGTTTTGGGTTTTATTATATTTGAACTATACTTATAAACTCAAATTATTTGATGTTTAATAATAGAGTTTCAGTTTAACACATAGAATATATTATATATGATTTCTTAATACATCAAGCTATTTAATTCTCTGTTTTCTTTAGGATAATCTATTTAGCAATGCGTTTTCTAATCTGAAGTCTTGTAAACATGGATTAACATAACCTCTGGTATGGAAATGGTTGTTGGTTGGAGTGGTGTTGTTGCTGTTTTGGAGTGTTGCTGCCAATTTGGAGGATGAAGCTGTTGCTCACGGAAATGGGTTATTCTATTTTGTAAAAAAATTCTATTTTGAATTGTTTAGGATTAGGAATTGTCTCTCGTATAGACTAATTTGGACTTTTATGTTTCTTATGTACTTAATAATTGATGGAAATGAAAATCTATATTTTGCTAATGGGCTTCAGCTCAATTTTATGTTTAAAATGTATGCTTTTTTGGCCTTATTAAATGTTGGAGAATTTTTGCGGATTAGACGGGTCGTCAACTGAACCACCCGCAGAATCATGCGGTTTTTAGAACGTCATACCCGCATCATGTTGGGTGGGTAATGGGCCTACCTAAGCCCAAACCGCAAGTATGTTGGCGGGTGAAAATTTTACCATTTGGGCGGTTGACCCGCCCATGAACACCTCTACTTGACATGATTGTAAATAAGTTTGTAAAACAGTATTTCCGTGTAAATTTCCCTAGTTTGTTTTTCAAGGGCCAGGTATCTTTAACTGAACATGAGTCATGAGGCCCAACTTACCTATCTGTATAAAATCATTCTTGCCCATCACCTAATTTGATCCATCACCTGACCATAACCTAAGTTATAAGTTTCGTGTTTTGTCAAACATTAGGAATCATAGTTCTTTCGTTGGAATTGTTGGAATTTGATCCTTATATCCTAATTTGATCCATCATTCTCTTTCTCTTGTCGGAATTCACAGTTCTCTTTCTCTGCTGGAAACCAAGCTGCTCTGTTTCAACGTGTGGCTCATACTTCTAATGATGAATTTGTATTGAGTGTTGCCAATATTTGTTGCATGTGACTGGAAGCTCCATCATGTTTGCTTTAGTGGTGGCTTTATTTGCACGATGCATTCGTAAAAAATCATCAAATCAATCTCTCAGTCCTTCCCGCATAACCTCCAGCTTTGATATCAAATTGATACAATTACGAGCTTTAGGATCAGATTATGGTCTTTTGGTGATAGGTGGGTTTGTCAAGAGAACATTGATTTCACAATAACATTTTGTTTTTTTAATTTATTGATACTTGAGATAATTCCAAATAGGTGACCGAAAAAGTTTGGATTGTCAGATGGGTCCCCAAGTTTTTTATTTAGTTTATGAGGTCATCAAAAACAATTTTTGTCTCACTATTACTAACTCTGTCAGTTTTGAATGTAAAAGGCCAAAATTTCTTTAAATATCATTCAAAATTTCAAAATTATATCATTATCCATTTATACTCTATCTCCTCCCATTCTTTCCTATCTACTCCTCCGCATCTCTTATCGATCCTATTTTTTTGTTTTTGTTGATTGCACCCAAATTAAATTGAGCTATAATTTCATATGTTCATTTAATTTTATAAACCAAGAAAGAATAATTTTCAAAATGTGTCCCAGAAGCTCAAAAACATAAATGAGTCAAATTGAGAATTCAAATCCATGAAACTAAAAATAAAAATAAATATATCATGCTGTGTAATGGCAGTAGCAACATCAATGAATACATAAATTGGTGGACTGATTCAAATATTACACAAAGAACAAAAAATAGATTAGGGTTTTGTTTTTTTTTATCTGTAGCAAGTAAGAAGCGTTAAAGGGAGAGAGTAGTAATTGGTGAAAGAGGAGATGTGGGAAAAGAATAAAGGTATTATTGTCATTTTAGAATCTTAAAAACAATAAAAATATATTTAAAAAAACTAACGAAGTTGGACATAGTGGGACAAAAAATAGTTTAGTGATCTCAAAAATTAAATTAAAAACTTAGCAACATGTGTGAGTATCCAAACTTTTCCGGTGACCTATATAAAATTACTTCTTAATACTCTTATTCAATGCATCTTAGGTATTTATGGATGAGATTACCAAACTAACCCAAAGGATCATGATTATCATCCCAATCTTCTAACTACAATTCACATACCCAAATCTAATCTTAATCAACTCACTATCAATTCAAATTCAAATGCTTAATTAAGAAATTCAAACTCATGCTAATCTAATCCAACATTATCTAATTCTATTAGTTGAGATTTGATTTCATATCTTAAATTCCATTATCGATGACATGGAATTATAGATTATATAATATAAACAATTTTTATATGACTATTTATAGCATTTACGTTATATGGTATTTTAGAATTTGTAAACTAATATAATATCTTTCTCTTGGAAACGAACATGAACTTATAAGTGATTTATTAATTTGTAAAAATAAAATTAATGTATGTATAATTGATTATGTTACTACACGTACAATTTTTAAGGGTAATAAATATATTTCATGACTACCTTTTGTTGAAAAAGAATTAACATCATTGTATGTACCGCAAATATAATAGAGAGTTATGTAAAACTATTATATTATTGAGAAATCAAAAGAGGTTAAACATCCACAACGTTTTGTATGTAAATAGATCCCGAATAAATCTATCCAAGCTTTAAAGGTTATATGTTCGACCATCTCAAACCAAGATTTTCACGACATAAGTAAATACTTAAAATATTGTGCAATCAATTAGTTTTTGTTTAGACCTAATGTAGTAGATAAGAGTAAAATAATTTTATACTATGCTAATTACTAGTGTTACGAATCTCTCAAGATATCCCCGAGATTCCAAAATTTTAGATCTCCCCAAGACGAGAAGCTCGACTTCGGCCATATCTTGGTCAAACCCGGTTAATTTCAATTTGGTATAGTTCGATTGCTTCCGGTCAAATTTGAAAAAATGAATCAATTTTGATCCACTCCGGTCTAAAGCTAGTCATCCCAGTTTTGGTTTTAGGTTACCACGCAAATTATTCGTTTTGAACTCCGTTTTTGCAAAACCCTCTCGACTTCTCTTTCTCGTTCGTTGCCTCCCATTCCACTCATGGCCTTCCATTCCATCTCACTTCCGTTGTTTTAGTTAGTCGTTAAGTAGATTAGTAGGTTTCAAATTTTAGTATTCAATCAACTCATTTCATTTGTTGTTTTAAACCAACACTTTGACCGAAATAGACCAATACCCACTTGATATGAATACATGTATTATTATTAGCCACTATTTTTTCCTCTTTGCTCAAATTTACTAAAGTTAATTAAATATTTTTATTTTTATCCATGGTCGGTTAATCATACCAAAGCATTCAAATTTGAATTGAACCAAGAACATTGGCTTTAAAATTTCTGAAACCAAAACCAAAATCAAGTGTAATTAAATGGCTAGTTCTTAACCGGTTAGAAAGTTGGTCAGTTTTTGGTTTTTACTGAACCAACCATATTAATGAGCTTCCCATTTAGGCTGATTTTAGGTTCATTCAACTAGTGAAAATTAGGAATATGCATGAAGTTAATATTAACTTTAAATGACCAAAAATTATCAAACGATCCAATCCTACCAAAACTAAAATCTACACCAAATATACCAAATTAAAAGTGTAAAACATAAGTAGACAACATGATTTCTTCAATTGTGAATTGGTACGAATCCAAGTACGAGTTGGAGTAGTATTGATTTGACAAATTGAAGAATGATGTGTGGATCATGATGACTATAGGAGTGACACGGGGCAAATTCAACTTCGGTTCGGTTTATTTGGTTAACCATTGGTTTTATATTATATGAACCGTATCCGAACCAAAATTAAATGGTTCACTTAAAATTAAAACTGTAACCTAATCATAATCCATGGTTTTCGTTTTTTTTAAATTTGGTTCGGTTCGGTTCTTGGTTCGGTTACTGGTTCTTGGTTAAAATGGACAACCCTAAAACGAGTTTTGAGGAGATCTCTCCAATTTTTAGAGTCTCACAACTAATGAATGTGATGAATTCGAGTCCTTTTAAAATTTTAATCTTGTGAATTTCTTGATAATCTTTATTTTACCATACACATTACACATGTGCTTCTTTGGCCGAACACTATAAGGCTGTCCACAACAAGAGAGTGGGTAAGGAGTGGGCACTCTCAATACTGTCATGTGGCATCCGCAATGGGGAGTCTCTTCAAAAGTGGGTGATGTGGAGGGAAGGATGGAAAGAGAAGGAGTGGATGTAGAGGGTAGGAGAGAAAAATGAGGGACTCTCTAATTTATTATATAATAATGTATTAAATAGGTAATATGCAATTTCTTTAAATCATAAAGATAAAATATGTTCATAAAATATAATTAATAGTTATTTTTTTTGAAGAAAAATACAAATTTTATAATTATGTAACTAATTATATAATTAATTAAAATATAATAAATATTTATTGTATCTATATATATTTCCATATTTGATAAATATATAATATGTTTATTAATAAAAAAATTATATAAATAATAAATAATAATAAAATATTTATGAAGTATATTTAATATTTGTTGTCTCTATATATACCTCTCATGTTCTCATATTTGATTCATAAAATTTGTGATGTCTTTCCCATCTCATTCTCTGTCTTCTATTTCCATTTCTTCTTCCTCGATCTTCTGAGAACGAAGAGATTGAAGATGAAATTGAGAATTCGATTGAGTCTCAAATCCAACAACATGTTGAAGCATATAACTTATATTTGAATTCTCACCAACAATATTTTTCTCAATATCATCAAGTCAGCCAAATTGAACGCCCACGATTTGCACACGAAAGGAGAACTGAAATACGAAGAGGTCGTGTTGCGGAAGCCCGAGAAATTTTCAATGACTACTTTTCGGATCAACCAACTCATACCGATGAACAATTTCGTCGTAGATTTCAAATGAGAAGGCATTTATTTGTTCGCATCATTGGGCTTTGCACGATCGTTCTCCTTATTTCCAACAGAGACGTGATTGTGCCGGTAGACTGGGACTCTCACCTTATCAAAAGTGCACAACGGCTATACGCATGCTCGCATAGGGTGTCTCTGCTGATAGCACAGATGAGTACATTCGAATTGGCGAAAGTACAGCTCTTGAGTGCTTGAAATATTTTGTTGAAGGAGTAGTCGCCATACACATCCAATTGAAGACATTGTGTAGTCATTCAAGTAATTAAGTATGAATAAATATGGTGTCATAGAGTAGTCAACTTTTTTGTGTTGGACAATCCAACAATGTATATAATTGGTCCGTCTCACTCACACCCAATTAAAGACATGGTGTAGTCATTCAAGTAATTAAGTATGAATAAATATGGTGTCATAGAGTAGTCAACTTTTTTGTGTTGGACAATCCAACAATATATAACAATAGTCCGTCTCAACATAAACTCACTTCTTCCCTCACAATTTTTATATCTTCCACTAACAAATATGGACCCAAGTGAAGATAATTTCCAATGGTCGTCAATGCAAAATATGCTCAATGTCACATCCCCTAATCCACCCCGTAATCCATCTCCAAGTCCACAATACTCACCCCACCACATATGTATTCAATGGGTGGTTATCATCAACCACAAGGTGGGTATCCACCAATTCCAACATGTTATCCACCGTATCCACCCTTCACTTTTACTCAAACTACACTCTCCCCACGTGGTCTTGATGAAATACCTAAACAAATGAAGGATGGAAACACTCATCCTACACCAAGCACGAGAAAGGGTCTTGGAGGAAAAGGAGGTGGGAAATGGACTTCGGAAGAAACTGTTGCAGTTATTTCGTCGTGGTTACATATAAGTAACGATCCCGCTATTGGGAAAAATCAAGATGAATGCACGTTTTGGAGCCGGGTGAGAGACTACTTTACAACATGTGGGCCGAATAGTGTAACAACTCGAACAGAATATGCCATTAAAAACGATGGCAACTAATTAATCAACATGTTTGTAAATTTGTGGGATGTTATAATGCTGCATGCATGTCAAAAACTAGCGGAATGAGCCAAGATGATATTGTTCATTTGGCTCACAAATATTATACTAATGATGGAGAGGGAAAGTTCACTCTCGTGGCTGAGTGGTTGATGCTGAAGGACGACCCGAAGTGGTGTGTACTCGTGGGTCCTACTCGAGACCAGAAGAGTTTTTTCAAAAGGTCTAAATTGGATACAGAAGGTTCCTATTCGTCATCTTCAGTTGACACTTCACAAGTTGATCAACATGCGCATGATGATATTAATAATATTGATGAGTTATCAAGCGCAACTCACACATTAACCCGCCCACCTGGACGGGACATTCCAAAAAGAAAGTTTCAACATCTAAAAATCAAGTGTTGGAAAAACCCAAACTGCCACAAGTGCCTGCAATATTAATATAAACACTCAAATGCTATTCGGAAGCCCAAAAAGAAAAAAGCAAAATTTAAATAGAAGAAAGGGAAGCTCAAAAAAAAATGCTAAAAATGGAAAATGTTGATATAGTTGGCTAGTTTAAATGTTGCAAATGAGATCTGAAATGATAAAGAAGATTTGAGATTTTAATTATGTATTTCAATTTTATAATAATGTAATTTTTTTAAATTGTGTTTTTTATATTCGTGTTATGATAAATTAATTTGTTTTTTATAAATATAAATGAATGATGATGTTGAAATATTTAATTATATAAAAATAGTGTTAATTAAATAATATAAATCAGTCCAAAGAGCTGTGAGGCAATCAGCCTAATGAGTGACTCCTCACTCTCTGCCAAACCCACCAAGACAATATGGCATTCTCCGCAGTCTCATCCTCCTCTGCTCATCCCTTCCTCCCCAGAAAATCCCCAATTCGAATCCGATGCTCTTCTTCGACGACCCAGTTGAAATCGAAATCGGCCCATTTCGACCTCAAAACCTACTGGGCCACCCTCATCGCCCAGATCGACCAGAAGCTCGATGAAGCCATTCCGGTGAAGTACCCGGAGCAGATCTACCAGGCCATGCGCTACTCCGTCCTCGCCAAGGGCGCCAAGCGCTCCCCACCGGTCATGTGCGTCGCCGCCTGCGAGCTCTTCGGCGCCGACCGCCGAGCCGCCTTCCCCACCGCCTGCGCTCTCGAAATGGTTCGTCAATTTCAATGCCCTTTTCCTTCATTTTATTAAAATTGTGTATTTGAATTTGGTAATCATTGGTCACTTGCTTTCCTTATCTTGTTTTCTAATTGAAAGTCACGTTCTTTAGTTTAAGAAACTGTACTTAGAATCTTGCCCTCACCACTTGTTCTATTGATAGTTTTAGCTTTAACTATTGATTGGGCTCAGTTCAATTTGTGTGTCACTTCTCTGGCTGATACAAATGTGTAATGTGCCAATTTCTATATTTGTTTCTTTGCAATTGTTCTGACAGATTTTGGTATATATGGAAATGGAATTATATTCGAGCTCTAGGTTGTGTGATGCAAGTCTTTTCCCCTACCAAGTTACGGATGAACAGATTGAATTTTCTAACAGGTACATGCAGCTTCACTCATTCACGATGATCTTCCTTGCATGGATGATGATACGTCGCGTCGAGGCCAACCCTCTAACCACACAGTCTATGGTGCTGACATGGCAATCCTTGCCGGCGATGCACTCTTCCCCCTTGGTTTCCACCACATTGTCTCCCATACACCTGCCGAACTTGTCCCAGAGGCCCGTATCCTCCGCGTGATCACCGAGATAGCTCGTGCAGTTGGGTCAACGGGCATGGCAGCAGGGCAGTTCTATGACATCGAGGGTCAGCCCAATTTTGTCGAGTTCGTTCAAGAGAAGAAGTTTGGTGAAATGGGAGAGTGCTCTGCAGCATGCGGAGGGATATTAGCCGGTGCTGAAGATGGTGAGATAGAGAGGTTGAGGAGGTATGGCCGGGCAGTTGGTGTACTATATCAAGTCGTTGATGATGTGTTGAAAGCAAAAATGATGAAGACCGAGGAAGGTGATAGGAAGGAGAGCGGGAAGAATTATGTGAGATTGTATGGCGTGGACAAGGCTTTGGAGGTGGCAGAGGAGCTCAGGGCTAAGGCTAAGAAGGAATTGGATGGGTTTGAGAAATATGGCGAGAATGTGCTGCCACTGTATAGTTTTGTCGATTATGCTGCTGACAGAGGTTTTAGTGTCGGAGACTCGACTTGATCTTGGAAATCCTCTCCAGTATGGGCTATATCCTAAAACAGGTGCTAAACTTGAACATCTGCTTATATATCTCTGTGGTTTAATTTCCTTAGCTTTTGCCACTGAGATTCTTGATGACAGTGAAATATTTATTGATGAATAGCTATAAAATTATGAAGATAGAAACTATGATTAAAATTTAGGAAAAATTATGAAGATAGAAACTATGATTAAAATTTAGGAAAAAATCCATATACCGGTAGGCCTACTACCTATCTCGTTGTTTGTTGTATGCTCGTGTACTGTCCTTTAGCTTTTAGAAAATATGAGTAAATTATTGGAATACAGAATAATTATGTATGCAAGTTGGGATTGTATGTTGTTATATTCGAAAATGGATTGAACCCTTCTAAGGTATTATGTGTTGTTAACCATTTATTTCAGTCTTGAAGTCACCTTTTCCATGACTGTTGAGTTTGCCAAGTTCTGAGTTTCTTCTTATATGTGCCGAAAAATTGCAGTCGCACTAGGCAGGGTAGTAAACAAGGTTAACGAGCAGCTCGAGCTTATATATTCAGTTCAATCTCAAGTCAAATTTGAGGTCAAAGTTGTGCCCGTTTAATAAACGAGCAAGAGCTAAGCTCGTGCGTAATCATTTAAGGCTCGATAGGATTAAAATATGATTTTTTGTGATAAATAGTTAGAGAAAATGTAGGAGCTGAATTTGAGGTTGATTGCAGTAACTTTGTACAATTGCCCTTAGGCCATGAGCCGAAAGGCCCAAATCCAAGCTTAAACCCAACTCCAACTTCGTCCAATGACAGAAGTCTCGAAAGAAAATAACAATCATGAGGAGATATTGCAAAATATCTGAGAACCTGCATTTCTTCTTTCATCTCTCAAAAAGTGAAGTCAGAAACCCTTTTTCCTTTTCATTTCAGTCCTCACTCAAAGTCTCACCTCCCTGAATCTGAGGCAACCCATATCAATTATCAATCAACCTCTTGCATTTTATTTTATCTCGTGACCTCTTTATATATCTCTCTCAAACAATAGTCACGGACAGTTATGAAAACGACGGCCTTTCGATAACCCAAACCTAAGATCGGAAAAAAGGAGAGGTCAACGGACAATGACACAATTTAAAAGAAGAAAATCGTAAAAATGTGTCGTATTACATGACATTTTTGTAAGAGAATGTTGTGTTATTTGGTTCGGCTTCCTCCGTTCCGCGCCCGGTTCACCCATCTCCCCCAGATTTCCTGATTGGCGGTCCGCCAGAGCGCGCCTCCACCTCGACCTCCTCTCCTTGCTCAACCTCCCCATCGATGCCATATGAATTCGAGTTCTGCTGATGGCTTCCTGAACCATAACCAGCGAAGATGTGCGAATGAAGGTGATGGTGATGTTATTGGGACTATATCATTTCCAGCTTAATATTTCTATTCATTTAATATTTTTGGAATCATATAAAAACTTGATACAAAGTTGAAGGATAATGTAGTAAAATGATATACTTGAAAGTTAAGTGTAGTAACTGGATAAAATTGTTTTATTTTATTTAAACGTGAGAAGCAACACTAAAGATGCTGTTAGATTATTAAATAATGATATGAATTAAATAATAAATATAAAATATAAAACAAAAACATTTTTTAAACTATATTTATGGATGAAAACGTTGTGAAAGTCGAGGGAACTAGAAAAAGTTAAATTTAAGTTATAAAGACAATTTTAAGTTTGTTTTTTTATCCAAATATTTAAATTGTGAAATATACCTCAATCTTATTTACTTAAGTATTTATCAAATAGCCAGTCATACATCAAGTTAATACAAAATAACTAAATGATTATTTATATGTGTGAGGTGTAATCACGCCGTACCATCCATCTGTTATATTATACGTGGATTTGACAACCAAATAAATTAATTTGTTAATAATTATTATTATATATGAATTTAGAAGATGAGTATTCTCTTTTATAATTTGAGGTTCAAAATAGACTCACATGTATTAATAATTCATACCCAATTAAAAAATAAATGCTCTAAATTGAAGGTTGAAATATGTACATATCCATATATTATTTGGTGATTCAACACATTTTAACCTTAAATTTTTTATTCATTCAGTAGTTTAGATTAGTTTCAAGGTGTGTGTATAAATAAACTATGATTTCCACTAATTAAACTTCCAATATGTATCATTATTTTTTATTAGAAACAAGAATTTTTAAAATATTTTACTTTAAACTTCAACAATGGCTGAATCGACTTGAATAAATTAAAAATGAGATGAGTTCAAAAAATACATGACATGAATTGAACTGAGGTTGGAGAGAGAAAATCCACCATGAATTAGTTGCGTTTTGGTTTCTATCTCTCAAAGTAATATAAAATGAACTAGGTAGGCGTTATAATATAGAAATGACATTGACAATAGATAGATACAGGCAGTGTAGCATATTATTATATTATTAAATGAAGCAAAGAACAAACGTTACTATCAACATATTCCATTTGGTATTTTTAAAATTTAATCAAATCTTTAGTGTTCTATTTACTCGACGTCGACCAGCCGCGTAATTCCTCGAACCAGCTCGAAGATCTCGCCACGTGTACAATACCATCAATTATCTGTCATTTTGTGATTGGATGGTAATCCGCCACGTGGCCCTGTACCCTGAGCACGGATGGCACCTGAAGAAGTCGTGTGTCGTTTGTACACATTTGAGGTGGGACCCAATACGCTACTCCCACAGTGGAATGTCTATAATGCCCTTGCTCTTTCACGAGTTACTCTACTCTTTTAACAAAAATAGAAGATGAAAAAGAAAACCAGTTTCCCATGATTTTAGTTGACAATTTTTTTGCTTTTAAACTTCGCATATGTTTGACTTATCAACCCTATCCTAATATCATTAGTGTTAATTGTAATTTTAATTCCGTTCATGTCTAATGTGGGGTGCTTTAGAGATTGAAAGTTTTGTATGTATATTATTGATAGTACTTGCTTTATATGTATGTTACATTTATTAGATAAAGGAGTTAAGAGATGAACTTCTATATAAGTTTTCAACTAATGTTGTTGAAAGAAAGATTGTAGAATGACTAAGTTATTGAGATAAGACTAACTTAAAATAGTAATTTAGTTATTGCTAATATTTTTTCGCAAATTAATCTTCTTATTAGAGAGATCAAGTTCGGATATAAGCCTATTAAATCTTGGGCGAGACAATGGTTTGATCAGGATATCAACCAACTGGTCTTCTGTCGAGACAAATGACACTCTCATAGTTCCACGTTGAACCTGCTCACGAACAAAGTGGAACGACAGAGCTATATGCTTCATTCGTGAATGAAAAACTAGATTCGAACTGAGACTTGTAGCACCTAGATTATCACAAAAAATCACTGGAGTAGAAGTTTGGACATGTCCTAACTCGATGAATAGATTCTGAACCCACATCAATTCTATAGTGGTATCCGCAAGTGCTTTGTATTCGGCCTCCGCGGAGGACCGTGCTACTGACTTTTGTTTTATAGAACTCCACGAGATTGGTACCCCACCAAGATACAATATATACCCTGTAATAGAAACATAATCATCCTTATCTCTAGCCCAATATGCATACGAGAAAGCATGCAGAGCCAACGATGAAGTTGATGAAATATTGATAACTTTGTCCATAAAACCCACGAGATAACGTAGCAACCTATTAATGGCATTCCAATGATCCTCAGTTGGGGAATACACGTATTGCGAAAATTTTCCAACACCTAAACCAATATCCATACGAATAAGACTTAGGTACTGCAAGCTCCCAACAATTGTTCAGTAATCAATTGGTGACGAGAGAAGACTGCCACCACCACGCCGCAATGGAGCCAAAGTGGCCAATGGAGTTGACACGGGCTTAGCATCCGTCATACCATACCTCATCAGTAGGTCATGTATATACTTACACTAGCTTAGGAAAATGCATGTTGTTGTGCGATGAACTTCTATGCCCGAAAATTAGGAGAGGTTACCAAAATTCTTGAGAGAGAATTTGTTAGACAAGACCGTGATAAAATTTTCAACAACGCCAGATCCATTACCAATAATAATAATATCGTCAACATAAACCAGTAAATAGAGAACATTAGCCCCTGAACGGTAAATGAACAAAGAGTTGTCCGCAACAGAGTTAACAAATCCTTGTTGAATCAAAAAATTCTGTAGCTCGTTGAACCATGCCCAAGGCGCTTGTTTTAAGCCATATATAGCTTTTTGAAGTTCGCAGACATGATCAGGTGATGCTTTGTCAACAAATCCCGGTGCTTGTGACATATACACTTCTTCATTCAACGTACCTTGAAGAAAAGTGTTGTTTATATCTAACTGTTTTAAAGGCCAACCATTGTGAATGGCCAAAGCCAGAATAACACGCACAATTACTGGCTTGATTACTAGGCTAAATGTTTCAGTATAACCCAACCCGGACGTTGATGGAAACCTTTAACAACCAACCGTGCTTTATACCACTCAATCGATCCATCCGAAAGATGCTTGATTCTGAAAACCCATTTACAACCTACAATATTTTGTGTCGAAAAAGGAGGAACCAATTCCCACGTCTCATTAGAGCACAATTTATCAAATTCAAGTTGCATGACATGATGCCACTCAAGAGATTTCAGAACTTGTGTGATGGTTCGAGGTTTATTACACGGTAAAATCGAAGCAGACAGGTTCAATTTAGATATGGGTTTGGTGATATTATTTTTTGATCGAGTCACAATCCCTGTATATGAAGGAGGTTGG
The DNA here is from genome assembly GCA_963920655.1 of Geranium rotundifolium. NCBI lineage: Eukaryota > Viridiplantae > Streptophyta > Magnoliopsida > Geraniales > Geraniaceae > Geranium > Geranium rotundifolium. The sequence continues at coordinate 19,171,565 of OY987320.1, read as the reverse complement.
GATAATAGTGGAAGTGTGTGAGTTGGGAGATACCCGTGGGATGGGCGGTGTATGGGACGAACAAAAGTTGATGGCGAGGAGAATGTAAGTGGTACACCTTCTTGAATTGGCGGACTTGTAGGTTGATTTTGTAGTTGGTGGGATGGTGGAGGGCTAGTAGGAGTTGTGATGACAATAGTTGGTGGTTGAACATGCATTGTAGAAGATGATGGAGTGGTAGAATAAGTGTTATAAGTCCTTAACATCTCATGTATGACAGGTAATTCCACATATGTGAAGTTATGATCATTGCAAGGATCTTGCGCATGTGGTGGAGCTAGAGACTTAAATGTGTACTCAGTCTCGAGGAAGCGGACATGTCTTGAGGTATATATTTGGTTGGAGCTCGGATCAAGACATTGATATGCTCTTTGATCCGTAGAATAACCTATAAACACACACATAATACACTTTGGGGCTAATTTGTTAGAAGTATACGGTCGAAGCTAAGAAAAACATAAACACCAAAAACCTATAAGCTTAAGATAATCTGGTTTGATGTTCATCAATTTATAATATGGTGTGTCAAAATCAATTATAAGAGTTGGGAGGCGATTAATCAGATAAACTGTTGTTGTCATGGCATGAGGCCAATAAGAGAGAAGTATGTCTGCATAAGTAAGTAATGAAAGACATGTCTCAACTATGTGACTGTTTCGTCGTTCTGAAATGTCATTGTGTTCAGGAGTATAGGGAGGTGTTGTGAAATGACTAAACCTATTGGAGCTAAGAAATAGGCGGAGGACAGTATATTCTTTCCCATTGTCAGTGTAAAGAATTTTTATTTTATAGTTAAAATAATTTTCCACGAGAGCTTTGAATTTAATAAACACAGCTTGAGTGTCAGATTTGCGCTTCATTGGATAGAACCAAGTGTACCTGGTAAAATGATCCACAAAAATTCAAAAATAGCGCAAACCATCAAAAGAAAGAACCAGAGACGTCCACACATCAAAAAATATAATTTGTAAGGGGTGATTTGAAATAAGCGTAGAATTATGAAATTGGAGCTTGTGACTCTTGTTGATGCAACAAGAGGTACAATCAAAAGAAGAAACTGTGAAGACTTAATACTATAATTATTTCATAGATATTTGAAGTTCGAAGAGGACAGATAACCAACCTTGTGATAACACGTTGCCGAGGGAGTGAGATAAAGAGTATGGATTGAAGGGGAAAAGGAGAGCCACACGTAAATTCCATCTACACATGAACCTTTACGAATGGTACGTCCCGTCTTGATCTTCTTCACAAGAAAACAATCGTGTAAGAAAACAATAGCAAAATTATGATGTTTCGTGAATTTAGAGACGGAGATAACATTTTTGTCACACCCCGTACTACCCGGGCTCCCGCCAACCGTTTGAGTCGTGACCACCGAGCCCTCACTACGCTCACTCTAGGCCAAGCTCCGACGGTCGCCCAACATCTCAACACGAGACGCCACTCGTTCCCGAGACTAACCAATGGTAACCTTCATTGCCCACTTCAATTCGCCAGACCATCCTATCGAGACGTACTAATCTCTCACCCACAAAGGGACCGACTTCCCAACACCAACACCGTACAATGCCCCGTGGGCTGTAATACAACCTCGGGCCCCTCCAACGACACCCGCGGACTATCAGCCACTACCGGCCACTTCTGTACCAACCGCGTACGACGCTCAATGCCAAGACTCGTGGCCCACGACGAAGCCCCATGCCACTTCCGACGACTCCAACTCTCGCGATCGCCCACGTCCGGCCGCGGGCCACTTCTGCACCTCAACCTTCCCTGTGGGCCCAAGTGCCGCCCACGGGCCGCTCTAACCACGCCACAACGGACGAACCAAGTCCGTGGACCACGGAGTGTCCACGGGCCACTTTTAGCTTCCCTCAGACCCGCGGGCCGCCTTCAACCCTGCCCACGACGAATCCGGGCCTCATCCACCTCATCGGGCTGGCCCCGCAACGCCAAGCCCGCTTCATCCAATCAGCCCACTCGTTCATACTTGGGCATCAAGAGAAGATATTCTTAAACTTTGCAAGATCTCCCCAAATCATGCAAGATCTTCTCCACACAAGGAAAGATCCCCTCAATCAAGCAAGATCTCCCTTTACATGGCAAGATCTCCTCAAAACATGGTCGGTCAAAGATCCACGCCACCACGATTCTCGCCTCCTTCCATTTTTACCTAGCCTAACTCTAGTAAAAATAGCACCGTCACTTCATTGTATAGGAAGATAGAAATAGATACGACTTCTCCCTCATACATATAATACTCTACTTCAATAAAAAGGTTTACTCCCCAAATTTGGGGACCACTTCGTCTCTTCCATCTTATTCTCTACCCTTGCATGGCTTGCTAGATGTCGTCCCTATCGCCACATGGGCTGGGTCTTTGGGGGTCAACCACCCATCCCGTGACAAGTGGTATCAAAGCGGTTTGGCCATGCCAAGCAATACTCCCCTACGACTAGAATCGCCCTCGGAACCTACCAAGACAGCAGGCGCAACTCTGAGGCAAACTCCCCTCGTCGAACCTAACATCGAGCCCCGCAGCTTGACCACTTCTCCACCATAGAGAAGAAGTGGCAAGCCTGCGGGCCAGGCACGCGAACACGGCATCCCAAGAACCAAAGCTTCCGCCCAAACTCTCGTCCAACTACGCCGGAAAGGAGGGGATCACCAAGAACCCCAATCCTGATGGCCGATCAATTACCTCGGAGGACATGTTATGGGGCCTCGACCACATTGACGCCACCGTCCAGTCCCTCCATCAATAGCCACGGGCCTGCGATCCACCGGATCCCCCGCTGTGCTACAACTGCCAAAGAAGCCTCTCCCTGAAACGGCCCATGTCAACTCCACTTCATCACAAATCCAAGACTCGACAAGCCTCGACCCTCTCCCCTAAACAACTAGAAAGGGGAGGTCACGTTCCTCGCTTCCCTACGGGACGAAAGCCTCGCCCCTCCGAGGAACCCTCCCCCGATCGTCATCCAACGGGTGCTGAACCGCTTCGCAGACATCATGCTACCCGAACTACCAAAGGCCCTGGCACCGCAAGGCGAAGTGGACCACCGCATCGAGCTTGAGCCCGGGGCAAAGCCACCGGCTTGGGCCCCTTACTGCATGGCCCTGCCATAACTGACGGAACTCTGGAAACAACTCACCGAGTTGACTGATGCAAGGTACATACGCCCCTCGAAATCACCCTACGGAGCCTCGGTCCTTTTCCAATGGAAGAAAGATGGATATCTGCGCAAATGCATCGACTACCGTGCCCTCAACAAGGCCACCGTGAAGAACAAGTACCCGATCCCACTCATAGCGGATCTCTTCGACCAACTAGGAAGTGCCTGATACTTCACCAAGCTGGATCTCTGATCCGGATATTATCAAGTCCGCATCGCCAAATGCGACGAACCCAAGACCACATGTGTCACCCGATACGGAGCCTACGAGTTCCTCGTAATATCCTTTGGGCTAACCAACGCACCTGCGACATGCTGCACTCTCATGAACCAAGTCCTCCACCCATATCTGGACAAGTTCGTGGTGGTATACCTAGACGATATCGTCTTCTATAGCCGCACCCTTGAGGAGCACGCCCATCACCTGCACCAAGTGTTGCAGACCTTGAGGGATAACCAACTCTACGTCAAACCCGAGAAGTGTTCCTTCGCTGAAACCACCGTCCACTTTCTCGGCCACGTCATACAAGACGGGGAGCTCAAGATGGACCCTGCAAAAATTCAGTCTATCTTAGAATGGACCCCACCCCGAAAGGTCCCTGAACTCAGATCCTTTTTGGGCCTCGTCAACTACTACCTAAGATTCATCTGGGGATACTTCGCCATCACGGTTCCCCTCACCGACCTTCTGAAGAAGGGTCGCGGCTGGGAGTGGAGTCCAAAGTGTAAGACAGCCTTTCAACAACTCAAACGGGTCATCACAAAATGAACCCGTGATGGCCCTACCCGACCACAACAGACCCTACGAGGTATAGACAGATGCCTCCGACTACGCTATTGGAATCGTCCTAATGCAGGACAACCATCCCATCGCCTTTGAAAGTCAAAAACTAAACCCCACCAAGCAACGCTACCCGGTACACGAAAAGGAAATGACCGCAGTCATACATTGCCTTCGTACATGGCGCCACTACCTGCTCGGGAACAAGTTTACGGTAACAACCGACAACATAGCCACCAGCTACTTCGACTCACAAAAACAACTCTCGCCCAAACAGGCACGTTGGCAGGACTTTCTCGCCGACTATCACTATGCACTAGAGTACAAACCCGGGAAGGCTAACCCCGTAGCTGACACCCTCAGCCAGCAACCCGCACTAGCCGCGGTCAGCAGACCCGAGGGTAACCTCCGCGAAACGATATGAGCATGTCTAAATCACGACCCCATCACCCAACAACTCCTTCAACTCGTCAAAAAAAGTCGGACACGTCGGTTTTGGGTCGAAGAAGACCTCCTTCTCACCAAGTCCCGACGAGTCTTCATCCCCCGATGGGGAAACCTACGTCATCGACTCCTACACGAATGTCACGACGCCAAAACGGCCGGGCACCCTGGCCAAGAAAAGACACTCGAGCTCCTCGAAAAGGTCTACTATTGGCCTCAAATAAAGGATGACGTCGAGCAATACGTCCAAACTTGTCTCACGTGTCAGCAAGACAAGATAGATAACCGGCCCCCTCCAGGGCTCCTCGAACCAGTCCCCGTGCCCAACCGACCTTGGGTAAGCATCAGCATGGACTTCATCGTATGGTTACTCAAGTCCGAAGGATGCTCCACCATCTTTGTCGTAATCGACGGGTTCTCGAAATACGGGACCTTCATTCCCGCACCAAAAAGGTACAACGCCGAACTCTCCGCTCAATTTTTTTTCAAACACGTCGTGATGTACTGGGGCCTTCCCCGCAACATCGTCAGCGATCATGACCCCCGCTTCAGCAGCCAGTTCTAGAAAGAGTTATTCCGCCTCATGGGATCAAAACTCCTCTTCTCGTCTAGTTCCCATCCACAGACAGATAGGCAGACCAAAAGCATTAACGGACTCCTGGAAACCTACCTCAGGCACTACGTAAGTGCAAACCAAACCGACTGGGCCCGGCTTCTTGACGCCGCCCAGTTCTCCTACAATCTCCAACGCAACGAAGCCACCCGCAAGTGTCTGTTCGAGGTGACCGCCGGGTTTCAACCATCTACCCCTGCTACCATCGAACTCGACTACCACTGTCAGAGTCCAAGGGCTCACCTGACTGCCAAAGAATGGTATAAATAACTCTCAATCACGTGGTCCTACCTAGATAAGGCCTCCTGCAAGATAAAGAAATTTGCGGATCGCCTTCGACGAGATCTTCAATTCGAAGAAAGGGACCCAAGTCATGGCCAAACTCCACACGAATAAACTCCGGGCGACCGGGAGCCTACACAAGGGACTCGTTCGGAAATACAAGGGACCCTTCACTATCCTTTGACGCATCGACAACGTTGCGTACAAAGTAGAACTGCCGCCCCAATGGCGCGTTCACAAAGTTCTCCACGTGAGCCAACTCCGACCCTACCACGCGGACCCCAAGGATCCGAACCACAGCGGTCCCAACGGACCCCCATGGCTGTCTTCAACTCCTACGACAGGAGAGTAGCCCGCATAATGGACGACAAGACAGTCCGTAGGGGTGGGCACTTTTTACCTAAAACCAAAACCGAACCGGGATCTAAACCGAAACTGAATCGAAGAACCGAGAACCGTGGGTATCAGATCAGATTTGGATCTCAAAATTGAGAACCGAATCAATTCGGTTCGGTTCCGGTTCTAAGAGTGTAGAACCGCTAATCAACCGTTTCGGAATCGAACCGATTTTGGGGGTTTTAATTAGTATTTTTTGTATTATAATTTTATGTTTTAGCCTAAAAAGAGTTTAAATATGTATAATTTTCACCATAAATTGAACAATGTTTTAATATCACATTAATTGGATCTAATTAAGCAAAACTACATAACTATATTAGAGAACCGGGCCCTTAATTTCACAATTAATCATTCAATTGGGTCTAATTGGGTAGAATCGAGAACCGCACCGTAGAACTGGGCCCAGAACCGAACCGAAACCAACTTATTGGGTCCAGATTTTGGTCTTCAAAATGAAGAACCGATTGATTGGGTCTGGTCTGGTTCTGACCGGTTCGGTCCGGTTCCAGAACCGTGCCTAGCCCTAACAGTCCGGCGAAAACGTACTCTCCCGTACCAATAGTACCTTATAAGGTAGGAGGGTACCACAAGCACCGAAGACTCTTGGGAAGACACCAAGAATCTATGGCAATTCCAGGACAAGATTGAGGAGTGCCATAAACAACGCCCTGCCGAGACGGCAGGGAAATCAGCGGGGGAGAATCTCACAACCCGTACTACCCGGGCTCCCGCCAACCGTCCAAGTCGTGACCACCAAGCCCTCGCAACATTCACTCTGGGCCAAGCCTCGACGGTCGCCCAACATCTCAACACGAGACGCCACTCGTTCCCGAGGCTAACCAATGGTAACCTCTATCGGCCTCTTCAAGCCGCCAGACCACCCTATCGAGACGTACTAATCTCTCACCCTCAAAGGGACCGACTTCCCAACACCAACATGGCACAACGCCCCGTGGGCCGTAATACAACCTCGGTCCCCTCCAACGATACCCACGGACTATCAGCCATCGCAGGCCACTTCTGTACCAACCAACTGAGTACGACGCTCAATGCCAACACCCGTGGCCCACGACGAAGCCCCGGGCCACTTCTGACGACTCCAATTCTCGCGAGCGCCCACGTCCGGCCACGGGCCACTTCCGCCCCTCAACCTTCCCCGTGGGCCCAAGTGCCGCCCACGGGCCGCTCTAACCACGCCACGACGGACGAACCAAGTCCGTGGACCACGGAGTGTCCACGGGCCACTTTCAGCTTCCCTCGGACCCGCAGGCCGCCTCCAACCCTGCCCACGACGAATTCGGGCCTCATCCACCTCATCGGGCTGGCCCCGCAACGCCAAGCCCGCTTCATCCAATCAGCCCACTCGTTTATACTTGGGCATCAAGACAAGATCTTTCTAACTTGACATGATCTCCCCCAATTATGCAGAATCCTCTCCACACAAGGAAAGATCCCCTCAATCGAGCAAGATCTCCTCAAATCATGGCCGGTCAAAGATCCCCTCCACCACGATATCGCCTCCTTCTATTTTTACCTAGCCTAGCTCTAGTATAAATAGCATCGTCATTTCATTGTATATGCAGATAGAAATAGATACAACTTCTCCCTCATACATGTAATACTCTACTTCAATAAAAAGGTTTACTCCCCAAATTTGGAGACCACTTCATCTCTTCCATCTTATTCTCTACCCTTGCATGGCTTGCTAGATGTCGTCCCTAGGGCCACATGGGCTGGGTCTTTGGGGGTCAACCACCCATCCCGTGACACACACGTAAATTCCATCTACACATGAACATTTAAGAATGGTTCGTCCCGTTTTGATCTCCTTCACAAGAAAGCAATCGTGTAAGAAAACAATAGCAAAATTATGATGTTTCGTGAATTTAGAAACGGAGATAACATTTTTGTGAATAGATTAATTAAAATACCATTAAGTTTAAAAGAACCAGTGTTAGAAATTATCTTCAACAAATAACACATATGGTCCAGTGTATGAGCAGTGTATGGCAAGATCATTCGTCACATGATGAGTTGCACCGCTATCAACTGGTCAGTCTGTATTTGGTTGAATAGTAGACAACGAGTGAGCTTGAGGTTGAGGAGAAGCACCTGAAAAACGCATAGAGGGTGGAACTACCACTGTTGTTGGATGCTTAGTTTGAAACCTAGTACACTAGACAAGTACATGGCCTTGCTGTTTGCACCATTGACAACAACCCTTAAATGGCTTGCCAGCTGTTGGTGAGCTCATGTGTTGCTGAAGTTGAGGAGGTCGTGTCATCCACTGTTGTGGTTGATTGTGCCGAGTATGTTGGGACGTGTTTGGGCAGTGAATGTTGTAGCCGGCCCCGTGAGTTGTCTTTGTGAGGTAGAGAGGAAGAGTTTCAAGTTAATGAGTTTCTTATGCAGCTCTTCGAATGAAATCGAAACGTCTCGAGCATTGACTCCATCCACAATGGGTTTGTATGACTCGTCAAGACCACGAAGGACATATTCGGTGATATCCTCCTGATCTACTGCGCAACCAAGAGAAGCAAGCATATCATATGTTACCTTAATAAAGCGCATGAAATCTGAAATCCACTGGTTGCCTTTTGATGATAACCACAACTTCTCCTTCAACTCCTTAATATGTCCACGAGTCGATGCAGCAAAGGTCCGCTCAAGAAGAATCCAAACGTCCCTGGTTGAGATTGTTTGTGTGACGAGGGACACAACATGAGGTGATAAAGTGCCTAACAAGCCACCATACAAGAGACGATCCTGACTTTTCCAAGAGAGAAAGGCATGATTCGGAGTCGATTTGCCTTATAATATTGTTTGAGACAATCGTTTATGCTGGTGATGGATGAGAACCATCCAAGAATTTGTAGAGGTCAAAACCCTCTAGTGTGGCCTTTATTTGTAGTTTCCAGGTTAAATAATTTGTAGGTGTGAGTTTAGTTACATGTGAGAGAAAAACGAAGGTAAAAAGATTGGATTTTTCATATAGATTAGGAAGGAAAGAAGAGGATTCTACTGCCATGGAGAACACAATTTTGAGAAAAAAAAACTTGGTTCTGTAAAATGGATCAACAACACTCTGATACTATGTATAGATTGAAAGTTTCGTATATATATTATTGATAGTACTTGCTTTATATACATGTTACATTTGCTAAATAAAGGAGTTAAGAGATGAACTTCTATAAGCTCTCAACTAATGTTGTTGAAAAAGATATTGGAGGATGACTAAGTTATTGACATAAGACTAACTTAAAATAGTGGTTTAATTATTGGTAATATGTGCCAATAGTTATACAAATTTTACAAATCCAATGCCTCTTTATATTTTATGTTGTTATATTATTTATCGATAAATATAAACTTTAAATTAGTTGAAAATATAATTATGAATTATTTTGACTAATTTTATTTTATTTGTTATTAAATTGTTGAAAATATGTCTCGGGGATTTGATCCTTATAAGAATTACTCGATTAAGGCTACTTATTGATACGTACTTCGTTATGTTGGGATGTGGGAGAGTGGCCACTAATCTTTGTTTAGATTCAATCAAGGAATCATAATTTCCTATTTAGTTTATTATATTTTGTATGCAATTCTATTGAATAGAGATTATTTTTTCCATATTACACACATGCATTGTTCTATAAATTCGTATTCTTGACACTTAATATATTCATCAAAGATATTTTTTTTTCTTCAGTCTTTTGTTTGGGTCTGGGTTGTAGTTTATAATACCCGATTGAAGAGAAGGCAAAGTCGTAAAACCGAATCGGACAGTGAGGTTGTAACACTAGCTCAACTATTTATGTTTTCAAACTGGACCGCTGGTTGAACCGAATTTGAAAAGTGGAAGAAGCAGATAAAGATCTTTTTGTGTCGTGGCGCTGAAGCCACTGACCTAAAAGCTATATTTCCGGTGGACAAAGTGGAGATCGAAACCGGTACCTCCCGAGGTTTTGCATAGACCTCAGGAACGACGCCCTCTTACAGAATCGAAGATGGAAGAGGTACAGACAGTCTCAGGAACGTTGTTCAGAATGACGAAGAAAACTGGCCGAGGAGAGATCGGGAACCGATATCTGCCCGAACGAACTAGCCGGAATTTGGACGTCAGGAGTAGAATTGATTATGAGTAAAATGTTGGCAATTCGGGAACCGTTTTTGAAAGTGTTGTTGTGTAAAAGAGCAACTGATGAGGGCTGCTATTTATAGGAAAATAAAAGGTTTTGAAAATGCATTAATTTAATTGTACAATTAAATTATCAGATTATATACAAAGGAATAAATAGAAATCGTTGAATAATTAAATGAGTGAATTAATCAACAAATCCGTTGGATAATTAAACCTTGTAATTAAATATGAAATCAAATCATGAATTAATTATCAAATCAAATCAGATTTTAAAATATTCTTTTCTTTTTCCACAAACAGATTAAGTCAATATTTTGCCAAAAATATGGGCCAACTCGCACGCACTGAAGGTACTTTGACCCGGACCCAAACCCCGAGCCTGTCTGGTCCGGTCCATGTCAATCCGAGCCGAACGGATAGCCGCGGTGGTGCGCGCGTGTGGGTTCGGCCTAAGTTTCAGGTTTTCCCTAAAAGGCCCACACACAACTAAAAGGCTAAGGGAAGCAAAACAATATAAACAACGAAAACATTTCATTTCTAACCAATGTGGGATTGCTCAAAACGGAAAACAACTAATAGTACTTTGGGCCAGCCAAAGTGGGCTTTACTAATGGGCTTGAAAGTCATTTCTCCAACATGGGTATGGATATTGTTAATTCAACCAAAAATCAAAACTTTTTTGTGGAGAATCTTGATTGGGTGTCATGTGATAGTATCTGTGTTGGCGGAGCGAGTACTCCCAATTTTGTTTACGTGCCTTCTTTGTGAAGAAACTACATAAACACCTTTGTATTTATATTTCAAGTGTCCCAAATCTGCTCAGGTATGATATGCTGACATCAGAGTTCATTCATTGATGTCAATAGCTCAACCCACATAAAAGATCAAACTGATAAGTGGAGACCTAAATTGTTATTTAATCTGGTGAATAGATTTTCATGTTTTAGATATGATACTGTAATACCCTCTCTCACATGCTAGCTATGTTGAAAGGCATGTGAAAACGGACGAGAAGGGTACATGGACGACCTCCTATTCATATAGAAGCCATGTCTAAAACATATCTATCTATGATACCATATTAGACGTTCAACCCACCTAAAAGTTCAACCTGATAGGTTGAGGCTTAAACTGTTATTTAAGCTGATGAAAAAATTCACATATTTCAAACGTGGTACTCTAACACCCTCTCTAACGTGAAGTCGGGTTGAAAGACAAGTGGAAAAAACGAGCAGGGATGCATGAGTGCCCTCTGATCCTTGAGCCTTAAGTCAGCAATTGATGTCATATGGAGGTCACGTTCAAAACAGACCAACTATGATACCATGTCAAAAACTCAACCCACCTACCGTTTTGAGCTTTTACGTGGTTTGTCAATGTGGAAGATGAAAAAAAAAATTGCTTTTTAGGAATGGTATCTTGAACACGTCTAAGGCTATCTCATTGATGAGATCTTCCATTCGAGAATGTGAGAAAGTGAGCTGTGCAGGAGGGGATCATGCATCCCCTTCTAGGTATCTGGTTCAATAGATTCCCCCACCTCACCCCTCTTCCCAAGGTTGGCTTAAGGCCAACTGGATGAAGCATTTAATAACAAGGACATATGACTTGAGATTATATTTTTCATTTGAGTTTCAAGAGAGACGCCTCTGTCACGAAGAGCCTAGATTTTGATGGGATTGTTTTGCCAGACATGGTCGAGACGATGTGCGTCAGTGAGGTCCTTAGGTGGATGATCGACTCAGGTGCATCTCACGTCCAAGTTTGTTTGACAGTGTTATTGTGGTCCAAGTCATCAATTAACTAGTATTGGGTGCTTCTTTTATGGGTACCATCATCTCTAATTGTAAGTAGTTGTCAGGGGTGAGAAAAATTGTCCGGACAATCCGGACCAACCCGTCCACTCATAGTCTCAACCCGGAGTCACCCAGGCTAGGAACAGGCACCATATAAATATCATAGGCCGGGTTACGGACATAAAGTGGGGTGTCAGGACTAACCCGGCTCAACCTGGCCTAATGAAATTAACTAACTAACTAAACACGCACAACCCACATTAATGTTAAAAAAGTCATTTTAAGTTTTTTTAACAAACAAGTTCGAAAAACACAACTTTCATATAAACTACTCTAAATGTTATTGACAATCTATTCTTGTGATATTGAAGTATTAATTTTGCAATATGTTTTTGTGTATATAATTTATTTTTGCAATTATTTTTCGTGTACAATATGTTTTTTAATGTTATGAACGAGCTGGACTAACCCGGAACCCGTCCGGACTCAATCCGCCCACTTGTCCAACGGACAACACTCTTCATGGGCCGGGAATGGACATGAAAAAAGTCAACCCGCTAAGTCCGGATTGGGCCCAAAATTAAGACATGAACTGTTCAACTCGTTCCATGCTCACCTCTAGTAGTTGTTAAACAACTGTAATTTAATTATGGGATAATTTCAAATGACTACACCTAGATATGTCACATTATCAGATGACTATACCTAGAATTTTTCGTGTCAAGGTGAATACCCAAGAATTTCATTTGTCTCACTTTACTCATTCCGTCCAACTCCGTTAGTTTTTAACATTTTTTTACATGTGAAAAGACTAAAATACCCTTCAGCTGTAAATAAATGTTTTCAAATTGAATGAAAAGACTAAAATACCCTTCACTATTCATTTAATTTTCAAAAAAATACCACTCATACTCTCTCTCTCTCTCTCCTCCACCACCACCGCCACTACCTCCATCACCACCACCACCTCCATCTCCTCCACCACCTCCATCTCCTCCACCACCATTCCCTCCACCACCACCACCATCTCCTCCCCCTCCGTCGCCACCTCCTCCACCACCGCCACCACCTCCATCTTCACCGCCACCACATCCATCTCCTCCACCACCATCTCCTTCCTCCCCGTCGTCACCTCCTTCACTACCACCTCCATCTCCTTCCTCCCCGTCGTCACCTCCTCCACTACCACCTCCATCTCCTCTCCCTCTATCACCACCTCCGGCCGACTTTCGGCGAAGCTCCGACCGACTTCCGGCAAGGCTCCGACCGACTTCCGATAAGGCTCCAACGGTGGTGGAGGAGATGGTGGTGGTGGTGGAGGGGATGGCGGTGGAGGAGATGAAGGTGGTAGCGGTGGTGGTGGTGGATGAGATGGATGAGGTGGGGACGGAAGGGGAGGAGATGGTGGTGGTGGTGGTGGCGGTGGAAGGGCGTAGAAGAGATGGATGTGGTGGTGGTGATGATTGAGGAGGTGGAGGAGATGGAGGTGGTGGCGGTGGCGGTGGTGGAGGAGGTGGCGACGGAGGGGGAGGAGATGGTGGTGGTGGTGGTGATGGAGGTAGTGGCGGTGATGGTGGAGGAGAGAGAGAGAGAGTGGTATTTTTTTGAAAATTAAATGAATAGTGAAGGGTATTTTAGTCTTTTCATTCAATTTGAAAACAATTATTTATAGCTAAAGGGTATTTTAGTCTTTTCACATGTAAAAAAATGTTAAAAACTAACGGAATTGGACGGAATGAGTAAAGTGAGACAAATGAAATTCTTGGGTATTCACCCTGACACGAAAAATTCTAGGTGTAGTCATCTGATAATGTGATATATCCAGGTGTAGTCATCTGGATTTATCCCTTTAATTATTGTTTGTTATAGCAATATATCAGTGAATGAGATTGCACATGTCCTCATGAAAAGTGTCTTTGTCGAGTATTGACTAGGTATTGGTGGCGACACTGTCTTTCCATGCTTTGATCTCGTTTGATCCATGAACCTTATGCAATGAAAGTTTGTTTGTTTCCCTGAAAACTATTAAAAATAAGTTTTAGCACTTAAGATTGGAATGCAACTCAAAATATATTATGATAACCTATTCGACAAGTTGCAATATATTATTTATAATATTTGAGTAAATAGAGGATTCCGTGTATGTGGGTAGGGGTGGGCACATTAGGCTTTGGACTGATTTCAAACCAGAAACCAAACTAAATTTAGAATTGAAAAATTAGAACTGTAATTAATGGCTCAATTTTGTTTTTGAATTTGAAAGAACCATTAACTTTGGTTCGATTTTACTTTTCAAATTTTAGAACTTTCGGTTACCCGATAAGAACCGAACAGTGTACGTCACCACGTGTCCACCTCTCGTCCACCCACACATATTATGTTGGAAAGATTCGGGCCGTACCTAGGATGAGCATGCAAAAAATCCCATACACACATTAGATCCCAATTTCGAGTTTTGACCCAAAAGACTAGCATATCATGTCTAAGGTCTAATGTGTAGATAAACTCTTCCTTAATCCAGTAATAATGAGATGACCCAAAAGACTAGCCTATCATGTCTAAGGTCTATCTGGGTTTCATCATGAGATGAGCCGATTATGATCCCGGTCTTACTAGTTATAGAAGAGTACATGACACACTTTACTAGGATAGTTTACCAAACTAGCCTTTGATACCACTGTTGGAGATATCCGAACCTTACTTAGAATAAGCACATATACACGTTAGAGCCCACTATTGACCCAAAAGACTAGCCTATTAGGTTTAGAGTCCAATGTGTATATAAGTTCTTCTTAAACCTAGTACTCTTCCGATATAAGATTTCGAACTTACATGTGGACCTAACATTCTTTATTGGTATTTTGTATGTAAACTTCATATTTCAACTGAGTTGGAATAACTAAAACTTAACTTTCGATTTCGTTAATTTTTTACGATTACAAATCTAATGGTTTTGGCTATAAAACAGACAACAATTCATCTAATTCGACATACGAATTGGGCTGTAATTAAAAATCGAAAATTAAACAATTCTAACATAGTTGAATTGCAAACCGAAAAAAAAAACTACGGTTAGAATTGGACCGTTTTCACGCGTAACAGTTTTGAGTTTGGTTTTAATAACTGGAGAAACGGAAGGTCCAACATGATCTAACTAGTTCGGTCCGATTTTGAAATTATGCCACCCCTACGCGTTGGAACTTAGGAAATTAAGAATACAAATATTGTTAATTTGAGAGACTGTATAAATTATCTCTAGAAATAAGTTGGGCAAAATAATCTAATTTAGAAATTCAAGATCATACTCATTAAAAACGCATCAACATTTTGACGCAAACTGTACCAACTCAACATCAAAAATTGTCTACACATTTCACAAATTTCAAAAGACACAACTAATTTTAATAGCCAATTTTATCACCTACATTTGATTTTTGTTCCCGTGTTTACGGAAATTAGTAAGAATATATACGTAGGCTTTTGTTGTTGATCTCTGATCGAATCTCTTTGGTATAAAGTCAGAATTTATCGTTGCCATTAAACATTGCAAAAATCTAATAATGGTATGATTTATGGTCCAAAAAATAGAATATATACCAAATTTAGTTACCATAATAAACCTATTTTTAGGTGCATATTAATATAAAATTAATGTACTAAATAAAGATGACTTAATAAGACCCATTAAGTCTTTTTTTTTCTTTTACCCATTTAAGTCATTATTATCCAACAAAAATGTAGAAAAATGGGTGAATGTGTTGAATTTACCATATTTTAAGCTGTATAATATATTAATGGTAATTTAGGATGCGTGACACTATCAAATATCAATTGGCATATTAAATAAAATATGACTTTAGGACTAGAGCTTACAATTAGGTTTCATATGATATCTAACATGACAATGACACAAAATAAATTCGTTTAAGGTTAATTGTGCATATTTTAATAAGTATTGTGTTACGTTGAACTCGAGTAACATTTATTTAAAACTTACTTAAAATGAATGACTTATTTAAGTATATCATGGTAGTTTGTTTTTAAATTTGAATGAACTTGCTAAGTTGTATAACCCGATTAGTAACCATTAATCAAAATATTAATTAGTAATTATTTAAAGTAATTAAACATTGTGCTAATTTAACTTATATTTGTAAGTCAATCAGTTTTAAAATTTATGGTTTTGAATTATATCATATTATAAATTTATGCAATATAATAAAATATGTCCAAATTAACCTATTCATCATGATATTACCAAGTACCCGAACAATGAATATGAATCTTCATTCTAATTAAGACAACCAAAAAATGACTACGGTTTTGGGAAAGAAAGTCATAGAACTTGTCTACTTGAGTTTTTAAACGTGAAAATTGGCATTAAGCTTGTTTAAAGACACAAAGCAAAAAGAAAGTAAAGCAAAACGATTTCAATTCTCATCCTTAAATAATCCCCAAATTTAGCGATGGGGTTGCTTTGAAGCAATAACGCACTTCCAAATTTGACGTTTTGGGGTATAACAAATATTATTTTTTTTTAGTTAAAATTCATGCATACAAAAATATATATATTTATGAAACACATTTTCAAGAAGGGTTTAATATAAGCAGGTTTTCTAATTATTTTAACTTTTAGTGCTTAATTGTATGCGTTAGATAACAATTTATAAAAACTGATAAATAACCAAACAAATCAATAATAACGAATTTTAATAATAATATTATAACCTCGAAAAAGTAATTTCAATGGTAGATTATGACTTCATTAACATTACCAGTTATGATTAATGTAGTGCACTGTGACCGCGATAAATTACTGTTATATAGACTTTTGACTCACAAAACTGATGTACATCTGAATATTTGAGGTAAAATAGATGAATAATAATAAATCAAACAGACAATTAAATTTTATGATCGCCAAATGCATTTAATCCAACAATGTAAACAAGCAACATATATAATGTACATCCCAACCCAATAAATTATTACTTCAAATTTTGATAAAACTTTGTAACATATATACAAACCAATCAATTTTTTTATTTTATTAAAAATGATAAAATTATCTCATACCCGAAACTTGTATTTTCAATTTTATTAGAATTGGAGTTGTAAACGAGCCGAATCGAGGCTCATTTTGGAACGGATTGACTCTACCTGAAAAAAAGGTGTTTGGCTCGAGTTTATGCTACTAAGCTCAAATTCGACTCGAAATAAGATTGATGAATCGAGATCGACTCGATTCGGTTTGTTTAAATTTAAATACAAATATTCATTAAAAATCAAATAAATAATTCTTAAAAAATAAACGAATCAAGTTGAGATTGACTCGATTTAATTCGGCTCGTCTCTAATTTTATAATAAATATTTATTGAAATTTAAAAAATATATAATTAGTTAAATAATAAACAAGTCGGCTCATGAACTTATTAAACCTTAACAAGTTAGGCTCAAGCTCGATTATAATAAATTCGAATCGAATATTTAACTAATCGAGCCAGAACGAAACAAAATCATTCATTTTCCTGTTTTTATAGATCGAAAGTATTGAGAAGCCTTGAAGTTGAAGTACTCATATTTGAATTGAACCTATATTATTTGACAGACTGTAATTTTCGAAAATAAATATGGAAATTGAGTATGGGTACCAATTTCCAAGAATGGCATAATCGTAAATAAGGTGCGTGTGAAATGTAACGAATAAAAGAGAAAACAGAGCATGTCCAGCTCCATACTCATCGCCATCGCCATCGCCATCGCCGCCACATGTTTCTCTGCTGCAATTCATATATCTACTTTCCTATAAATTCACCCTAATTTTACTTTCCTTTATTTTCTAGGATCCCAAACACAATCTTCACTTCACTTCTCGTTTTTGTTTTTATTTCTTAAAATCTCGATTCTGGTTATATTGTATTTGATTTGCTTTCTTAACTTAAGTGACCGTCATTGTCGAAACCTGTCCTGCGATATATGGATTTGAAGTCCTTGAAGACACAGAGCTCTCTCCAGAACTTGAGAAAGATCTCCACTGCTCTCACCGGCGCTGCTGCGGATTCGATCTCCGAAGAAGAGGAGAAGTTCAATCTGCTGAACCACCGGGAAGGAGGAGGCAACGTTTCGATGAGGACCGCCGAGGAGCTTCAGCGCCGTGACGACGTCGTCCTCAAGGTCGACGGAGCCGGAGAGCCTTCCGGCGTCGGTATTTGGAGGGAATCGAGCTACGATTTCTGGAGGAACGGAGATATTGAGGGTGGAGGAGGCAATGGGGGCTTCGATTTCGGGGATCGGGAGGAGGATCCGCCGTCGAAGCTCATCGGACAGTTTCTGCACAAACAGAAAGCTTCCGGCGATTTCTCGCTGGATATGGACCTCGAGATGGACGAGCTACAGCAAGGCCACGGCGGCCTGGCGCCGGTGGCGGAGTCGCCGACTGTTCGGGCGGCGGTTAAGCCTAGGGTTTCGTTCGAGGCGGTCAGGAGGCGGAGCAAGGACTCTCCGTCTCCGTCGCCGGAGCAGAACCAGAACGGTACCGACGGTGGCGGCGCGGAGGTGCTGAGGTGCACTTCAAATGCTTCGTTTAAGAACTCTCGCTCGCTTCTGAGGAAGTCCAGCTTGCTCGCGACAAAGCCGAAATCGAGGCTGATGGACCCGCCGGAGCAGCAGCAGCAGCCGGAGAGGAGGTCGGGTCGGGTGGCGAGATCTGGACAGTTGAAGTCTGGGTTTCTGGGGAAATTTGGGGACGATGAAGAAGACGACTCGTTGCTGGGGGAGGACATACCGGAGGATTACAGGAAGGAGAAGCTCAGTGTGTGGGTTCTCCTTGAATGGGTCAGTCTGGTTGTAATTGTTGCTGCTTTGGTTTGTAATCTGGCTATTAAAAAGCTCAAGAACATGAAGATACTGAGCTTGCTGTTGTGGAAATGGGAGGTTATGGTTCTTGTCTTGATCTGTGGCCGGTTGGTCTCTGGTTGGGTGATTAGGATTGTGGTGTTCTTCATCGAGAGGAATTTTCTGCTGCGGAAACGGGTTCTCTATTTTGTTTATGGGTTGAAGAAGGCTGTTCAGAATTGTCTGTGGTTGGGTCTGGTCTTGATTGCTTGGCATTTGTTGTTTGATGACAAGGTTAAGAGACAGACCAAGAACAATGCTCTTGACTATGTGACCAAGATTTTGGTTTGTTTTTTGGTGGGCACCCTGTTGTGGTTGGTGAAGACCCTTGTCATCAAGGTTCTTGCATCGTCATTCCACGTGAGCACCTACTTTGATCGAATTCAGGACTCTTTGTTTAATCAGTATGTGATCGAGACACTCTCTGGCCCGCCCGTGGTTGAAATTCAGAGGAACGAGGAAGATGAGGAGAGGACTATGGCTGAGGTTCAGAAGTTACAAAGCGCGGGGGCTACCGTACCCCCGGATTTGAGGGCAAGTGCCTTCTTGTCACCCAAGGGTACTGGAAAGGTGATTGGGAGCGGAAGGCTCCAAAGAACTCCCCGTGATAAAAGTGGGAAGCTTTCTAGGACTCTCTCCAAGAACGCAGAGGATGGGATAACGATTGATCACTTGCATAGGTTGAATCCTAGTAATGTATCTGCATGGAACATGAAGAGGTTGATGCATATAGTGCGGCACGGTGTTTTGTCCACTCTGGATGAGCGGATACTGGATTCCACTGAAGAGGACGAGTCTGCAACACAAATCAGGAGTGAAAACGAAGCGAAAGCTGCAGCACGGAAGATATTCCAGAATGTGGCCAGGCCTGGCTCTAAGTATGCTCTTATCCCCTTCATCACCTTTTGTTGTTATGTCATCTTAGTTTTGCATGTGCATCTAACACACATCATATAATTTGTCTAGCTATATGGTTTAGTTTGTCATTCAGGAATAGAATTATGTGTATAAGTTTGCTGCATGACAAGTATTTTATTTGACAAACAAATTGATAGTAACTTATTTTGGTTGTTTGTCTGTGAATTTTCAATAGTAAGAGCATGTGTTTTGAAGGTTACATATGATGGAATACAATCAATGGTGAAGTTAGGTGGGTGCTTGCACTCCATTATTATGCTCTCCTAAATAGGCAGGGTCTTTAACTGTAATAATTTATGCAGCTATATGTTTAAAACATGAATACCCATAAATAAGTAATATAATAGTAAAAATATTGTGTCTAAAACTTACTTTTATCTCTGGCTCCACCATTGAATGCAACAACCTCAATTTTACTAGCAAATCTCTGTTTTGGATGCATTATGAGCGCAGCTACCTATTATATTTGTAAATACAGGTTTCTCTACCACCTATATGAAGTGCGTGTTTAATTTGATGATACTACATTTCCCTGTTATTTTTTTACTGATATTGGTAATTTGGTTTAATCCACCTTTGTTTTAATGACTATCAATTCCAATATATGTTTTTCATATTTTCTCTCTGCAATAGGTACATCTACCTAGAAGACTTGATGCGTTTCCTGCAAGATGATGAGGCGACGAAGACCATGAGTCTCTTTGATGGAGCCTCTGAAAGCAAGAAAATCACCAAGTCCGCCTTGAAAAGCTGGGTGGTAAGAAGTTGATCGCATTCGAGACATTACTTTTTATTGTTGTTCTGTAGCTACATTTCACAAAAGGTCTTGAGTACAACTACAATATCATAATTTCAGGTCAATGCCTTCAGGGAGCGAAGAGCACTAGCATTGTCTTTGAATGATACAAAAACGGCAGTAAATAAACTTCATAAATTTGTCAATGGTCTTATTGGCGTTATTATAGCTGTTATCTCACTCCTTATACTGGGAATTGCCACAAGCAAATTCTTTGTCTTTATTAGCTCTCAGCTCCTCCTTGTGGCATTCATATTTGGGAACACATGCAAGACGATATTTGAGGCTATCATCTTTTTATTTGTGATGCATCCATTTGATGTGGGTGATCGATGTGAAATTGAAGGAGTTCAGGTAATAGTAAATCACGATTCATACTCCAGTTCATTATACATGTTTCTTCTCGACATTGCTTAACTGGTATTCTATGAAGTACAGATGATAGTGGAAGAGATGAACATCTTGACTACTGTGTTTTTGAGATTTGACAATCAAAAGATTATGTACCCAAATAGTGTTCTTGCCACGAAGGCGATCAGTAATTACTATCGCAGTCCTGACATGGGAGATGCTGTTGAATTCTGTGTCCACGTATCTACTCCCGCTGAAAAGATTGCTGCCATAAAACAAAGAATATTAAGGTATGTTTTCAATGGCGGAGTTAGTTTTATTCCAATAATCATAAACTGTACTCACCAAAATATGCAGCCTTATAGAAATGTAATTTTAGGTATATCACATACGTATTATTTCTGTTGTCGTAAATCTAAGATAAAATCTTAGCGTTGGTAGGACGTTGTAACATAGTCCAAACGACATTTATGCTGTTTAAGTAGCATTAGTAGTAATTTCACTGCAATCACAGGCATGGATCAATATATAAATCCTTACCTTCACTATATGTTGGAATTTACCTCTAATCATTTGAGACTTGACCGCTAACTTTGTTGGAATTACTTATTTGCCCTCCTGTTAATGGAAATGTTATATTGTCCATATAAGTAAAAAATGATGAGAGGTTTGGTGCATTTGTTTGTATATTTGTTGGATTGAATTGAATGAGTTTGTAATGTATGCAGTTACATTGAAAGCAAAAAGGATCACTGGTATTCAACACCGATGATTATATTCAAGGACGTGGAAGAGTTGAATAGGGTGAGGATAGCGGTATGGCTGACGCACAGAATGAATCACCAAGACATGGGGGAGAGGTGGACGAGAAGAGCTCACCTGGTTGAAGAAATGGTAAAGATGTTCAAGGAGCTCGACATTCAGTTCCGGTTGCTGCCGCTGGACATTAACGTCCGCGCCATGCCTCCCGTCACCTCAACCCGGATGCCCCCTAATTGGACTTCTGCCACTTGAAGAACTTATAGTATTGGTGTATATGTTGGCTGTTGGTGTAAATAAGACATGCAACTTCACATGAATTGGTTGTTATACTTTTGCCTTGTATTGAAAGAAGCACACTTCAAATAGTCACAAAGTTTGGCCTGCTGAGTTGAGCTCTATGAGTATGAGGTATGCGGCTATGTCATCAGACATTAAGCTGGGGTTGTCCTTGGGTAGGCGTAGTCTAGAAAAGAAGTGAGATAAAGTTGCCGGTGAAGAGGAATCGGCGATCTACAAATGAATTATTTTGTTGCACTATCACGACTCATTCCGATTTGTTAGATTCTATATTTTGTTGGTAAATAAGGTTGCATGAGTGGTACATGATATCAAGAATAGAGTTTTTTTCGTCAAATTCAGCTTACGTTGACGAATTCAAATGGTTGTAGGTGTTAAAAGTGGTAACATGAGATGTTTTGAAGTACTAGGTAATAGCATGATTTAACTTTAAAGCACACCTTATTAACATGGAACTGGTGTGTTACACTCCGCGGTGCGATTAGTAATACTCATAAAATAAATGCAAAATTTTAAACGCTGCATAATTTATTTGATGACAAAATATCAACTTATGTACACTCCCTAGTATGTTTTTAAATTGAAGTTTTGTAGTACAACTAATCAAAAATTTAATCAACCCAAATTGGGGTAAGTAATAAGAGTTCACATTAATATATGTGAAGTCCTTATTAAGATAAATCGCCTCCTTTACTGTAACCTATATATTCTTGAATCAACGTGTTAAAAGTCTAGCTACTCATGTTCATCAAACAATAATTTAAAATTATCAGGTTCAAAACCAAGTCAAAACTCATATTCATAAATTTAAAATCAATTTTCAATATAATCAATCTCAATGATCCAACCCAAAACTAAAATTTTCTTACAATTAAAAACAAAAATTAAATTTAAATACTACTAGAACCTCAATCAAATACTCGAAATAATAGTCTCCAATGTCTTCTTGGCTTCAACTTGTGTCTTTGTCGTCTCTTTCTCGTGTATCTCGGTCTCTAAATGTGAGTGTATGCTCTGTCTGTATTGTGTTGATCGAACCCTTGACTTGTGTTTAAATAGGAGAGCCAAAGATCGAATCAAAACTGAAAATTGCAGCAAATCAAGGATTGATAATGCTAACTCGCCGAGCACACCTGACGGATGGAGCCAAGCAAGTTGGCTCGACAGTCTTTGCTTCGTCATCTGAAAAGTGTCATGTCTGCCGAACAAAATGCATAGTTGTTGGATAGAAGCCGACATGTGTGTTCTGTAAAAGTAGCATAAAATACACTAAAGAATAAAATTCGGGATAAAATGAAATTAAAATAAGAAGATTGGACTTGAAAGAATACAATAAATCCGACCCTATCAATATATTAGAGACCATATAAAATGTCTAAGCAACTTGTATTGTTGTGCATATTATAACATGTCCATTAAACTATAACTTGTAGTTTTAAAAGACTAAAGATCTTATACCGAGAATACAAAACCTTATACCAAGACTTTGTTGAAAGTGTTTATTTATTGAATAATTTATGTGAAAATACATAGCACCTCTCTGTTTATTGAGAAAAATTTCTTACATACAAAAAAACCCCTAGACTAACACATATGAAACCCTGCCGTAATATTTTACTAAACATGTCATAAAGATACGGGCTTAACCATGAGCCTATTCTAACACGTCCTCGCAGTCGGAGCAGTAGGATTATGAATGCTCTGACTGGAGCAAAAGTCTTCAAAGAGAAATCTTTAGTGATTGTATCCGCAAACTTGAAAAATTATGGTACACGAAGTACATGAACTTGACCTACAGTAAATTAAGGAAGAAAAAAGATAAATAAAATATAAACAATAGAATAGAAAGTGAGGATTTGTGGAGTTTAATCGAGAAGAATAACAAAGACAGTAGAGACACAAATAAGATTGGGAATCAATTAATGATGAGCCAAGAGACTTAGGCACAAGAGTAGCATGTTATTAATGAAAATAAGCAAAAGTAGGGAAAAAAAGGTATTGAATGGGAATAGAAGCCGTGACAAAGAAAGAAAGAGAGGAGGAATAAGAGATTGAATGAGTGGAATAAAAAAAAGAATATGATAGAAAATATCTTGGAAGTGGGCATAAGACAGTGATAGGATGGAAAAAAAGTATAAACAATATTGCCTCACTCACGTGTTAAATCATGATTAACAAGTGGACAAGGCCACATTCGTACAGAAATTAAAGTAAAGATCGAAGAAAAATTTAGAAAATTTCTAATACCATGAAGGTATTTATTTGTAGAATAATTGACGTGAAAATACATAACATACCTCTATATTTATAAAAAAAAAACAAGTTCTTACATATAAGAAAACTCTAGACTAACACATATGAAATCATAACCGTCATATTTTACTAGCGGGTAAAGTACACATAGCAACACCTAAGTTTGGTCAAAAGACACTTAACTATACCTAATTTTAAAAGTGGACATTTAGCCCCTCGAAATATCAAAAACGAACAAACAACAAGAATCGTTAACTTTTCCATTAATTTTTGAAGTAAAAATACAAAATTACCATTGACATGACTTCAAATTTTCAAAGTCATGCCCTTGGTCTCTATGTTCTTTGTCAGTGCAACACCGACCAATCCAGAGCTGCAACCGTCTTCGTTTGGCAGAAACTGATCCGCTAGGGTTCATGGTCGGTGAGGGCATGGTCCTGATCGGGGAGAGGATCATGAAATCGGATTCGAATTGATCTGGCCTCCTCGTCGTCGATTTGGCTAGAGCGAGCTGTCCGGCGATCTAGCCTTGCCTTCACCGCTGTTGTGCTTGAATTTCACCGCAAGGAGGCTCTGGCTTGGTGGGGTCAGAAGATTCGTAGTATCCAAATCTGAGGGGATCGAGCATGTTCGCTATGTTTCGGAGACCGAGGACGAGTCGTTCGTCGAGCTCGGTTGCAGAGTCGCGCACGAGCCCTAACTCTTCATGGATCCAATCGATTAGTGGAGTGAGTGGTGTTTGTGTGTGTTCTTGTTCTTTTGGGTTTATTTGTTTGGTCCAGCTCATGAAATTGTTGGACGTCTTCTTACAAACACTGGTAGCCATTCCAAGCTAACATCAGCTTCATGAACCAAAACCAGCAAATGGGTACCAAATATGTCAAAAGTTCATTACTTTAAGGGGTAATTACAGATCAGTACATCCGCCGAAACTTCATTCCAGGATTGGTACCCCAAGTTTGATTTTTTATCCATCGGTCTCCCAAGTTTCATTATGTTACACTTAAGTTCATTTCTGTTAGATTTAACTGATGTGACTTGTAAAAAGTCCAAAATGCCCTTGATATATAATTTTTAATCTTATAGAAATAATTGTGTAACTACCATTTTACCCTTAATCAAATAACTAATTGTACCAATGAAAGAGGATAAATTTGTCGATTCAAGTTAAAGAATTAAAATAAATAAAATATAAAATTAATCTACAAAATCCCTTTACTACCCTCTTCTTCAACCTTATCATCATCTAACCTACCCCTCTGTCTCCCACAACCAATTTCTCTGTCTCCTTCACCATCTACGTTCAAGTTCAAATCTCATTGTAGGCAAGTGCCTTTTCGTCTCCTTCTGGCTCGTGCTTCGAGATGGAAGGACTGTATCAGTCCGGCGGCGCATCAGAGAACTCAAATCGGGAGCGGCGACGGAGGTACGGTCTACATGGTCGTCCACCGCCCGAACGGCGGCGCGTCGCCAGATCTGCCGCAGCCCGAACGTGGTTAAGAGCGTCGCCAGATCCTCCTCGAACGGCGGCGAGATCCAGGTCCTCCAGAACCTCCTCCTCCATTGCAGCTCCGTCACAGAACCTCCTCCTAGTCGCCGACACTGGGAACGACCTGGTGTAGGTGAAGTGCTCGACTTCGGGCCCAAGCGTGTCCGACCCGAGCTTCAACGACGCCCGCCAGATCCTCACCGACCTCCACAGCCGCAAGATAGTCTACTGCAGCATCGCCGGAGTGAGACCCTCCAACCAGCCACCGTAGACTATTGTTGGAGTCAGACCCAGGAGACTCGCCGGAAGATTCTGTATATGTACAGGAAAAGCCCTATTTGTTTTTGAACCAAAATTAAGATTTACAATTGGTTTAATTTGTTAATTTGCAACTGATTCAAATCTCCAACCCCAAACCTGTAATTTACCTAAAAGTTAAGATTTACAATTGGTTTCATGGATTTATAAATTTGTTGCAAGTTCATTTTTTAATTTATTGGGAGATTGAATATGGTGAGGGTTTGAGTTAAAAATCTCACACTTTTGAGATATAGATATGTATTTTCAGACAGTAACATGTATAGTTTGAAGGAAGATGAAGAAGGGGCATTATAGTAATTTCACTTTAATTTATATTTAGTTTGTTATTCAAAAATACTAATTTACCCTAAACTCTAAGTTAATTTTTTATGCAAATGAAGGGTACAAAGGTAATTTTACATTTATAAAATAATTATACCTTACATAAATTATACTAGGGGCATTTTTGGCATTAAAAAAATATGAACAATATTGTTGTTAAATTTAACAGAATGTTGACTTAAGTGTTAACGTTTTAAACTTGAGGTACCGAGAAAAAAAAATCAAACTTGGGGTACCAATCCTGAAATGAGGTTTCAACGGGTGTACTGATCTGTAATTACCCCTTACTTTAATATATCAATATGTATACAGAACCCATAAAGAGTGAATTGGCCGAGACCAATTTCACTAATGTAGCTTCTGGTGGAAATTGACAAACTGGAATCAAAATAAAGACGGTGAGAGCAAATTTAGATGTGAGAAATCACAAGACTCAGAAAGACAAAAATGGAGTTCACGTAGCGAGCTTCCGACGAGCATCGGGCAGCGGCGAGGAGGGAGGGGACCTCGTACCCAAGCCCATACCCGCAGGGGTCGTCGGCCAAAACCTCCAAAACAAAAAACTAATCAAAACCCAAAAATGACATGTTTTGAAAATTTGACGCCAAACCAAGGACAATTTTGTCTTTTTACTTCAAATATTAATGGAAAAGTTAACGATTCTTGCTGTCTGTCCGTTTTTTATACTTCGGGGGGCTAGATGTCCACTTTGAAAAATGAGTGTAGTTAGGTGTCTTTTGACGAAACTTGAATTTGGCTGAGTGTACTTTACCATTTACTAAACATGTCATAAACATATGGGATTAACCATGGGCCTATTGTAACACTTATATCGAGAACACAAGACCTTCAACTGAGAACGCATGACCTTATACCGAGACCACGAGAACTTGCAGTAAGAAAATAAGATCTTATACCAATACTTTGAACTGAGAACACATTATCTTATATTGAAAATACTGTAAGTTTTTTGTCACTGTAGTTGAAACTGGGTGATAAATTTAATCATTGTAGTTATTTGGTTGAAAATTAAATTATTATTATTTTAATTGATAAATTAAATTAAATTACAATATATATATATATTTAGGATTGATAGAAGGGGAAATTGCATGTTACTACTCCGCACTATGTAACTTTTGCATGTCACAATCATCTACTTTGTTTTATTGCATGTCACCACTGTAATGTTTTATTTAGTTGCACCGTCCATCACAGAGTTAAGTTTGATGTAAAAATTCCATCATACCCCTATATTTAAAAAATTCAAAAATTAAAACATATATATCTTTTAAATTTTTTTTTTAAAAATGGTTTTTTCTCAAAACAACTTTTAACAACATTTTTTTATTTTTAATATATATTTGTTAAAAAAGTAATATTCAAATCAGTTTTTATTATTTATTCCACAAAAAAATTATAAAAAACAATAAGTTAAACAAATGATTTTTTTTCATTTTTTAAATACAAGGGTATTTTAGTCATTTAAATATTTCAGTTTCAAATTTTATTAAATGACTAAAATATCCTTATATTTAAAAAATGAAAGAAAAAAAATAAATTTTTTAACTTTTTCTTTAATTTTTTATGGAATAAATCATTAAAAAATGATTTAAATTATATTTTTTAGAAAAAAAATATTTAAAATAAAAATAAAACATTGTTAAAAGTGGTTTTTTGTTTTAATATTTTTTTGAAAAAAAATAATTTTGAAATCAATATTTTATTATTTATCTGATAAAAAATATTTTTTTCAAAAAAAGTTTCGAAAGATATATATTTTTATTTTTTTTAATATAAGTGTATTTTGAACATTTTACATCAAACTTAACTCTGTAATGGACGGTGCAACTAAATGAAATCTTACAGTGATGACATGCAACTAAAAGAAATAAAGAACAGTGACATACAAAAATTGTATAATACAATATAGTAACCTGCAATTTCTTTTTAATTGAACAATAAACTAAATAAAAATCTATCAAGTCATGTCAATAATTAACATTTCTATTAGGATAATTCCCGATGAATAAACGATGTATGTATTGCCACGTTGTAAGGTATATGGCTTATTGAATTGACACCGTCTATATTTTGTTGATAGGATAGTTCATTTTGTCTAAAATGATCCATCAAAATTACGGTCTCTTATCTTATATTCACTTTATAGCAACGATAAAAAGATTAAAGTTCTTAATAGCTAAAAGTTTTAAAGTTAAAACATATACATAGTTACCAATTGAGCTTGACTAACTAACTACTCACTCCTTGACATAATGTTAAGAATTTGAGCCTCAAATTTAATATTAAGAGAAAATATAAGTTTTAAAAGATAAAGAAATTGACCCGAAATTAAATGATATTTTCATATAATAATTACAAATTTTGATTATACAAGTTTTAGTTAATAAATAAAAAAAATTTAAAAAATAGTGGTTGTTAATTTTAGGAACAATTCATTATTTGATACAAAGATATACATTTTACAAAAGAAATGGAAACAACATAATATTTTTTTGTCATTCAAAACAACGAGCACATTCTTACAATTAGGGTTAGGCACGGTTCTAGATTCGATCCGAACGGCTAAAAACAAGATCAACTGGTTTTTCATTTTATAGAACCAAAATCGGACCTGATAAATGGATACGGTCCGGTTTTAACATCTTCTACACAATTAAACCCATTTAAACATTTGATTAAGATTGAAGTTCGGTCTTTTTGTCCAGTTCCTAATTTTGTCCAAGTATACTTAATTACAGTTCATTTTTTCGGCCCGTTTCCCTAATTGTGTCCAATTATATCCAATTACAGCCCAATTTAGCCTTATCAATGTTATATTCATATAATTATTCAATATATGATCAAAATTAGACATATGTTATTAGCATCCGACATCCTTAACCAGTTCGGTTCTAAACCGGTTAACAGGTGGTTCTACTTTGTCAAAATCGAAATCGAATCGAATTAATTTGGTTCTTCATTTTCAGAACCAAATCTGATTTGATATCCACGATTCACGATTTTTCAGTCCAAATTCAATTTGGATCTCGATTCAAATTCGGTTTTGAGTAAAATGTGCCCAACCCTACTTGCAACAAAAAAAAATCTTTTTGCATTTTTTCCTTTTATAATTGAATCAACTAAAATTTTTAAAGAATGAGATCATTTACTATTTAAACTTTGTCCATGTATTATCAAAAGAATAAATAAATGGTGTTGGTATAATGGTTTACTTGACTTCAATAGGTCTTCTTCTTCAGAGAAGACTTCCAAGTCAAAATGTCCATCATTAACCCAACCAAACCATGAAAGCAACTATTTATATATTTGATTATATTTCCAATGCTTGTGTTCTCGAGAATTGAATCAAATAACGCGCTATTGCTTTTGAATTGACATAATTAAAATCGTAAACCTCTAATTCTCTTCTATTTTATCATAATTTGTTGTTTTTATATAGAGATTATCAATCCTTTATTGAATGACTTGTAGCAAATCTACATGATAAAATGGACCTACCACGACTATATATGGTGCGATGTTGTTGGATATATATAATGCACTTGCTATTATTGATACACCCCCTTTCCTTATTAGTAGAATATAAATATTGCAACCATCTTTTCTTCGAAAAAAAATTCAAAATTGCAAAACTGTTTTTATTAATAATTCAGTTTTTTTTTGAAGGATTTAATAATTCAGTTATTGATATTGAATGATAGATTAATTATTTAGTGTTGCCTAAAAATTTTGTGATTGTTCTGCTAGACTCTAATAATCCTCAACCATTTTTCGATTAATCTTATATTATTGTTTAGTTAAATTTGATCTATTTATCAAATATTTTCTGAATTATTCCTAAACAGCCATTTCTAATCAACGTAACATTTTATAGAACATTACTTTAAACATTTATTCATATAATAATTTTAATTAACAATTATCATCTGATAGTGACATGAAGGCATCATCGTTATTTTTGTGTTAACAACATATTATCATTTAAAATAATTTAGCGAATTAATTCATTTTCTCTTCTAAACTTAGAGACTATATATCGGTATGCAGAAGTTAGAACACATATAGTTATCGCGAAAGTGTCAGATTTGGATAAAATACTAGTGTTTTCCGGGCAGAAATGGCGGTCTGAGTCAAAATCATGACTTTCCCATGAGATACGACAAATTTCGGCCATTGGAGATCATCTGAATGGTCAAAATCGCAGTTTTTTAAGTTTCATGCAGTTTTTGCAATTTCAATAATTTGTTTCATTTTCCAATAAGTTTAGGATTTCATTTTCTACAATTATGGTTTGGCTAGATTTTGACTATTTAAGCACTCTTATAAGTTTATTGTTATTTAGTTTTTGAAGTTTAATAAAAAAAATCGAGATTTCTCTCAAATCTATCATTTTCGGTATTCGCAAGAATCAACGAATCTTGATAAAGAGTTCTTCCTAGCCACATACGCTGCATCACTTGGTATCAGATTTAATCGTTGTTGAGGTATGCCGCCCTGTAGACAGCCGCGAGCCCATGGTGCTGATGATGATCATCCTGAGTTACGACTTAAACACGCTGAATTTCGCCATGAGAATGATGATATGAGGCGGCAGGTTGAATTATTGACGGGGAGAATATATGAATTGTGTCCTTTCGTTGGTTATCGAAATCGCTCACCCGAACTCCCTAACCATTGGTGGGAACAGGGTTTCAAGGTGGAAATTCCACAATTCGATGACAATCTTAAACCAGAGGATTTCATAGATTGACTATCACCCCCGGTTTATGATGATTATGCTGAACCAGATACGAAAGCTGAAACTGTAGCAGCACAATTGAGTCAACATGAGCAGAACATTCAAGGAAGAGATGTTATGTTAGCAAGGGATGAAACTTTATACTTCTTCAAATACATGCTCTTAGCTGATTCATACAACAATGGTTACGAACAGTTTTTGTAGGGTATCGAGAGCTTGTACGATGAAGGCATGACTGAGAATTTTGAGTTGTTAAGTGGTGTAGCAACCAAGGTGCTTGGTGAAAGTCTTGCAAGAGTAGCCGAAAATTATTGGGAGCCTTACAAGTATATTGTTGCCTTAATCAGCAACGAGAACATGATACCAACATCTTGTATCAACAATAGAAGGCTCGAATTTCAAGGTTGAGCAATCGATCAAGGGACGTGTACTTTGATAAGGAAAGTCTAGAAATTTAACATGGAACCCGAGATGAAGTGCTACACATTTACGATCCAGCTTGCGAGGAAGGTGGGAGTATCTGATACAGCTAAAAATTCGGTAGGGAGTGTTACAAAGATATGGGATCCCGGGGTGATTCTTCTTCTTCTAAGGATGTTGCAGATCTAGATTCGAAGTCGAATCTTCTCCATCCATGAGAGAATGATGCGGTGCGGTCGGAGAAGTCGGTATGCGGAAGCTAGAACACCTGGAGTTATCGCTAAAGAGTCAGATTTGGCCAAAAGACTAGTGTTTTCCGGGCAGAAACGGCGGTCTGAGTTTAATTTCGGCCATTGGAGATCATCAAGAGGATCAAAATAACAGTTTTTTAAGTTTCAGGCAGTTGTTACAATTTTAATAATTTGTTTCATTTTTTAATAAGTTTATGATTTCATTTTCTACAATTAAAGTTTGGCTATATTTTGGCTATTTAATCACTCTTATAAGTTTATTGTTATTTAGTTTTTGAAGTTTAATAAAAAAATCGAGATTTTCTTCAAATTTATCATCTTTGGTATTCACAAGAATTAACAAATTTTGATAAATAGTTTTTCTTAACAACATACAATGCATTAGTGTTTCTTTAACCAAGTCTTACAAATTAAAATTTTCTCTCCGTTTAACTAGCACCTAATAATTTTTACGATGCATGCAACTAACTAGTTCTAAACTTCCAATAGTGACTATACATTGAATTTCATATGCAAAAGAGTATTGACACTTGATTTGTGCACAAACACGCCACAACATTTTGGCAAATTGCGATTGACTATAATCATTTAGAGATTAATTTAACATTAAACCACTCGGTAATGAAGAAATTAATGGCTAGTTGGAAGGTTATCTTCCACCATATGCTGCTTTGCCACTTTTATACTTACTATTATTCAATCATCGCACCGCCACAAAATTGAATATTAAAACTCAACTCCAATAACTTTGAGATATAGTGCATACGACGTATGCTTCGTTAAAAACTAATAAAAAATTTACCTCAATTTTGTTATGGTGAGCAAATTTGAATAGTAAATTTATCCAATATAAGGTCGTTCAATATATGAATTTGAGTCGGTTCGGTTTTTATCAACCTGATTAATTTGGTTTTAAGAAAATAAAAATAAAAAACAAATCGATAAAATCAGTTCAGTTTTAAATATATCAGATTTTTGTTTGGTTTTTTATGAACTGAGTTTTATGAAATTCTTAGATTTTAGATCGTTTTGATCCATTATTTGACTTGCCGATTTTTAGTTGAATTTTCTTTTTGAACCGGTTTTCATGAAATTATTACGTTTTTGGTCGTATTGACTTATTCATAGTTAAACCAACATTTTTAAATTCAATTAATAAGGATCGATGACATAGAATCATCCATGTGTTCAAATCGATAATTTTCGATTCGGGTTTTTTTCGAATCCCATTTTATAATCCAAAACGCGGTTAATGATTCGGTTTTGGTTCTAAATTTGAGAAAAACATTTAATTTCGATTCAACTCTGATTCTCAAAACTCATAATCGTCGAGTAATCGGTAAGAATCGAACCAGTTCATGTTGCCACGTGTCCATCTCTCGTTTATTATTTATTCTTAATTTTCATTTTTCTTTCAAACTCTATATTTCGATTGTGTGGTAATAAATAAGTTCTTATATTCAATGCCGTTAATAATCGGTTCCAACTGGGTAGGATCGAAACCAAACCGGCCAGAACCGAATTTGAAACCGAACTATTTTTCACACAGCGATTTCAAATTTAGTCCCATGTATATAAACTTAGAATCGAAAAATTCGGTTTGAGTTTGTTTCTAGTCAGTTCGGTTCCAGTCCACCATAGTGTCAGAAAGTTAACATGGGACACAATAAAGCAACAAATATCCAGTCCGCACATGTATGTGGTGAGCACTGACCATAAATTGTGCCTTAATTGCTGCACAAACTAAAAGAATGGGATATTATTCATAAAACATTCTAGTCATTTGAATGTTCATGTTGGTGAGCGAGAAAATACTGAATAGTGTAACTATTAATGAGAAAACCCAGAATGTGTGTGCATTGAACAGAGACTCGAGAATCAGAAAATTGATCCAACAATCTGGAATTTCCTGGTAATAGTCCAACAATGAAGGTGAAGAATTTAACAAAGTCCTAAGAGAAAGACCCAGGAAGGTGTTCAAGTCCATGTCCTTGTTATAACCGCGTGGACCCCCACACACTTAGGGGTGACCCCACAATCATATGACTCCAAGTTTCTTATTAGGGTAGGGTCCCACCATCCATCCATGACTCAAGACTCGGTCTTTGGGTCTGTCTCTATGTATGTAATTGTGGTGCCACCAAACCCAACATATAAAACCCAAACCCATCCATCGTTTGTTGCAACTTGCAAAAGTACACAAACACAAACTTACACACACACACACATACATACATACATAAATGTGCCCGGAGATGGATGGTGTGAGCCAAGTACTTCCCGGTTTCCGGTTCCACCCGACCGAGGAAGAGCTCCTCGACTTCTACCTCAAGAACATGGTCTTCGGGAAGATGTTACAGTTCGACGTCATTGGATTCCTCAACATATACCGTCATGACCCAAAAGACCTGCCTGGTAAGTGACATACCATACATATCTATTTGTTTATTTATATTGTCGATCAGTCTCTGATTAATTAAACAAATACGAATGATTATTATTATTATTATGTAATAGGATTGGCCAAGATAGGGGAGAGGGAGTGGTACTTTTTTGTGCCGAGGGACAGGAAGCACGGGAGCGGGGGGCGGCCCAACCGGACGACAGAGAACGGGTTCTGGAAAGCCACCGGCTCGGACAGGAAGATCCTAAAGTCTTCCGACCCGAAACGGGTAATCGGGCTGAGGAAGACCCTGGTGTTCTACAAGGGGAGAGCCCCCAGGGGAAGCAAGACCGACTGGGTCATGAACGAGTATCGCCTCCCCGATAACTCTCCCCTGCCTAAGGTATTCAATTCATCATATTGTTAAAGTCGTCGGGATCAAAATAAGTTACTAAAGTTGAATATAAATTGTGTGCAGGAGGTTGTGTTGTGCAAGATATACAGGAAGGCGACGTCGCTGAAGGTGCTGGAGCAGAGAGCAGCAAATGCACAAGAGAGCAACAACGTTAACACCAACGCGAATGCGATATCTTATTCGTCGTCGTCTTCAATAGAAGAGGACACCACCAACACAATACCATTCAAGGTGAAAGAGGAGGAGGAGATGACGATGATGAAGCAGAGCATGGATATGATCACACCCTCGCCTTCGTCGTCGTCGACGCTACTCAACTTACCGTTGGGGCTGCCGGAGCTACAAGTCCCGAGGTTAACGACCACTGATTGGAACCAAATGGACTCAAACTGGACTCTCCTCAACAGCCCGTGGCTTCAGAGCCTCACCCCTAGTTTTCTATGCCAGTTTTAACTCTCTTTCTAATTACACTATTATTATTGTTATTATCATCATACATATATTGTGTAGATAGTGTCTAAATTTTCAGGTTGCTCATTAATTAATTATTAGGACCTTTTTTTGGTGCTCGGTGACAAGCTCTGAAGCTGGGTGTTTTGAAGGTGCACATCATTTTTCTCTTCCTACAAGAGTTTTGCTGAATCTATGTCATGTTAATCTTGTTCATCAATAATAAAAAAATCTTCAGTTAATATGTTTACCAAGTCAATGCCCTAATAGAAGCCCCCAAGCGGTGACAAGAACGTCAAATAAGACAAAATTATGATATTACATCGAAATTAAAGATTATGTTGAGATGAACAAAATATGGACTTGTTAACTTAGAATTTGTTGTTCTTTCTCTATGGAATATACCACTCAATTTACCTATGGCTATGGAAAGTTATGTTTCCAAGAATGTTTTGGAGAAGGAAATTTCTGGGAGATTTCAAGAGGTTTAGGGTGAGGTCATATCAATTGCCAACTACTAGTAATGATCCTATGGTTATTGAGATTATCACACCGTTTGTTTGGTAGGTAAGAAAATATGAGCCATTAACAGTGTAGTTTCACTCTCACGTGTCGGTCTCACCATCATCAAGAGTTCATCATGCCAGATAATTTTACTTAAAATCTTTATTATTCCGTCTTAGTTTATCAAGGTGAAGAATTTTAATACAGGAATTTCAATCCAATTTTAAGTAAATTAAGAGTATATGTGAGGACATTTCAGTTTTTTCAATCCAATTTTAATAACTCATTCAGTCTTTAAGGGTATTTTAGACATTTCACATGTCAAAAATGTTAAAAACTAACGGAATTGGACAGAGAGGTGCAAGTAAAACTTTTGCAAAACTTAGGTGTAGTCTTCTGGAATTTTTTTATAGTACTCATCTGAAAAACAGACATATCTAGGGATAGCCACCTGTAATTATCGCAAAATTCTATCTTACTCATGTTGTAAAATTTGAACATTATATATATATATATATATATATATATATATATATATTTGTCTCTTTTTTGGTCCTCCAGTTTACACTTCCAAAATAAAAATAAAAATTGACTCATTCAGAACAACACTTACATAAAATATCTTTCACGTACAACTTTTTTGTGACTAGTGAATTGTGTGTGAACCATGTGAATCGAAAAAGGATGTGGTTGAAACTCCGACAATGACCGATGCAATCCATGTTAGGAGAAGAGTGATTTGTCATTGACGACGACGGAGGAAGACCTCTCGCCTAAGATGGATTGAAGGCTAGTGATTTAAAACATGAATTTGTGATGAAATGAGCTTGTTCATGATTTAGAAATTTCAAAATAGTTTGGAGTACGCTTGATTCTTCAATTTGTGTCAATTTTGGTTTTTGGAGAATTTAATTATTAGGGGAACTAGTGCAGTTTGTTGTTGAATTTAGATTGTGTTGTTTTGGTGTTTTTTAACCTTGATTCTATAAGATGGTTATTGTTCTTATGTGTTGTCTCGGGGTATTGCAAGTTTTAGCTTTGGCAAATTTTCTTCTTTCGGGTTCCTTCTGTCATTTTGAATAGCATAAATTTCCTAATAACTAATGTTCAACTTGATCGAAATTGGAACGAGAGAAAAATGAAAGCTATTTATTTTCCTATGAACTATGTGACTTAGGTTTTGTGGGATCTCAAACACAGCAGAGTACAATCAATTTCTTCAAGTTTTTTTGGATCTCTTGGTGGGTTGAGACGCCTCCAACTAGATTCGCCATCTACGTTATCCACACGAACGAGTAATCACCAAAACTCTAACATGAAGTCCACTAACACTTCGTTTTCTCCTACTCTAGAAAAATCATGGCTTCAAACACAATCGAATTTAAAAAAAAAAGCAAAGCATTTTAAGTTCCATCCCTTCCTCTCACCAAAATCCCTAATTCTTTATCCAATCGATTTTATATACAGGTATAACCAATGTTTTAAAAAACGATAGATGTTGATTAGGTGGCTTCTAAGGACTAATCAAGGATTAGTCGGAGATGAATCGGATTGAAGGATTAGTCTAGAATTAATAGAGGATTGATGGCTGATGATGAAATCACCAGATTAACGCAGATGCTTCTCTTCATTGTCAAGTATCAGTAAATCAGAAGACTATAAATGTTACTATCTTTATGATCACCTCACCTAATATGTCATGGAGCCATGTTTAGATTGTATATGATGAAATGGTTAACCATTAGCTGATTTCTAAATTATTGTCTGATACAGAAATAACAATACCAGATAATCTTATTTCACTACAATATTTGTATTATATACAATTAGTCAAAGATCATCATTTTCCTTAGTTTTAATACCTTGCACACAAGAGATTAAGATGCAGAAACTAGACTCCCGTGTCTGACTCGACCCTAGCACGCACGCAATCTAGTTTGATCGCGGATGCAGAAACTATATTCTTATAATGTCTGCTGCGCTGTGACCTAATTCTTACTCAATCATCATTTCATTTGCATCTTGGAATATGGAAAAGAGTAGTTACTTACAAAGACACATCTCTAATCAGAAGGGGCACAATATACAAGTTTTTACTTCAATACAATCCCATCATCAGTATATATGACC
Organism: Geranium rotundifolium; assembly: GCA_963920655.1. Taxonomy (NCBI): domain Eukaryota; kingdom Viridiplantae; phylum Streptophyta; class Magnoliopsida; order Geraniales; family Geraniaceae; genus Geranium; species Geranium rotundifolium. The sequence continues at coordinate 19,134,170 of OY987320.1, read as the reverse complement.
ATGTATTCTAATTCTGGCTTTACCAACTCTGCAGCTTGAGTCTCAAAGATGACCCAACCCTACTTTGACATCACAAACCAGTCATGTCTTGCATAACCAACATGAAGCATTGAGGATACAACTCTGTACTAAAATGAATATCAGTTGCTTATTAGTAATGTGTCCCAGCAAATACCATGCAATCTTATTTAACACTAAACGTATTATAAGAAAAAAACAGCAAATACAAAAAATAATATGGCAGTCAGAATTAACACAGTTACTAATGTAGCTTTAGAGGATAGCACATCAATGTAAAAGCAGAAAGCAAGAAATTCATTTGCACATAATCACATAATTCAATGAAATGAACGAGATAGAGAAAAATAAAGGGAACTGAAATATACTTGCTCGCTGTAATGGAATGAAAATTATGCATTCGTCAAAGATGGTCAGTTTGAGCATGTTTAATATCTTTATGAATCAAGAGTACCTCAACTTTAGCTGTACCACTTCCCATATCGTCCATCTGCTATAATCCTGCATTGACCTTTCATGTCTGTACCGTTCGTATTGTAGAATAGAAAGCTAGACACTGATTTTATCAATTGGTAGCAGTACTTCCAAATCCCATCTTCTGCCCCAATAGTTTAAGCTGCTCAACAAACTCCGCTCCAGTTAGAATCTCTGTTGTTCCATATATAACATGCTTAGCAGGCTGTTGATGTTGAAGCTGAGCAAGCTCTTGCAAACTTCCATATTCCACATAATTCCCACCCCCAATCATGAACACTATAGCTTCTTTAAACGGTCCTTTGATGTGCGTTCCTCCAGAGCCCGACTTTGGAGCACGAGGATCGAACACAAGATAAGAATCAATCTCAGGATTCGGCCTCCCCTCCATCAAGGCTTCTACTGTCCTTGTTAAGGCCAGCTGCCTGTCGTTAGATAACAAGTTCTTTACACCTGCAGTGACAGCGCTAATCGATTGCCCGTACAGTTTCTCAGCCCAATCAACAATGTTGTTCCTGCTAGCGGAGTTAGCGGAAGCCAGCGACACATTCAAAGATTTGATCTTCTTCACGTAGAGAAACGCGCTGACGTCAACCTCGGACTCTCTCAGTGCGGCTTCCACTGCTTCCACCTCGGACTGATTGATGGTCTCCGAAGAAATGAGATAGATGATGGCAAACCTCAGTTTATCCATCTTTGTCCCTTTCCCTTTAAGGGCTGCGATAAGCTCATTCCGATCAATGCCTCCTCTGATCATCATGTCATTCTCCTTTTTAGCGAAAGAATCAAGAGACCTCTCCTTGATCTCGCCCAACAATGCAGTTGCGATGTTAGTGTGCTTATCTATCATCTGCTTCCGCTCAGTCAACTCAGGCAGCGAGTTCACCGCATTCATCAAATGCTTTGTGTTCCCCACCAAGTCCGTCCCGTCAAACTCCGCCCCTTCGCTTCCTCCACCCGTCCTCTTATTCACCTCGTCGACATCCCTCTTGTACTGCCTCAGCTGGCTCTCGATCTCCCCTGCCACCTCCGGAAACTCCAGCGACCCGTTCGCCGACCAAAACGGGTCGGAGCCGTCCAGCTCATACGACTTCATCCCGCCCTTCTCGCCCTGAACGCTCAGCCGGTTCAGCCTCAACCCGAGCACATCGTGCACCATCGGCCTGTACCTGAAATCGTGATGCACCCCAACAGCCAACTCGAAATTCCTATCAAACACACACAACACAGGCCGCTGAAACGAACCCACAAACCCTCCTCCCTCGTTAAACAGATTGTTCTTCGACAACAAGTGATCTCGAAGCCTCTGATCCAGCGCAGTAGCCACCATCTCCGCCGCTCCACCTCGCGGCGACCTGATAATCGGCACCACAGAGAGAGTGGCAAGAACACCAAACAACCCACCAACGATCTTCTCAACAATCTCCTCAATTTCCCGATCCCCGGCGGAGGGGTCGTTGAGCTGAACATAACAAGCCTTCTGGGCCAAGGAGAAGAGGTTGTCCTCGAGGGTCACGAACTCGAGGTACTGATCGTGGACCTTGGAGATCCGATCAATGGAGGCGGAGGCGAGGGTTCCGGAGGCGAGGTCCTCGAGCAATGGGCGAGGGATGGAGGAGGAGAAGTTGAGGTGGAGGTGGTCGTAGAGGGAGAGGGAGGCGTCGGAGACGATGCGGCGGAGGTTGGCGGGGGAGGGCTGGACGAAGTAGACGGCGGGGACGTCGTGGACGGGCTTGCGGTCCTTGTCGATGAGGAAGTAGAGGGTCACGCCGTGCTTGCGGAGGTCCTTGACGTGGATCAGCGGCGAGAGGATGTTCTGGCAGAACCTGTCGTAGATGAGGATCTTGTAGACCTCCTCGTTGGCGGTGGAGGTTGGGTTCACGGGCTGGTTCAGGTTCAGCATTCGGATGATGCATTCTGTGAGAACCCAGAATTGGGTCAGAGAGAGAAAGTGAATTGAGGGATTGGAGATTGATCGTTATTGTTACCTGTTTGTTTCTGACGGAGATTGAGCGCCATGGCTGAGACGGAGGGATTGAGATGCAGAAGCAAATGGCTCCACTGCGGTTATGTCATGTGTAGGCCTCTTTCCTCAACTTCCCAATTGATCCACATTGATCACTATTTAGGGGTGGGCATTATAGACTCGAAATCAGTCCAAACCGAAGTTCGAACCAAATTAAAACTAAAAAGAATTGAGAATCGTGAGTAATGAGTCAGATTCGATTATGAATTTACAGGGACGTGTAATTTTGGTTTGGGTCAAGGACCTACAGTGAAAAACCGATGGTTAAGTGGTTTAAAACCACACCAGTTGCTTGCCCTTTTTACAGCTCGAGGAGGACCACTTTTTCAGTTACATGTCAACAATGACATTTTCATGATGATTTGAAGGAAGAGATTCATATGAAGATTTCTTAGTGTTTTTTTTAGAAAGTGGGAGAATCGGATGCACAGACTACACAAATTACTTTATGGCTTGAAGTAGACATCTTGGATTTGGTATCACAAGTTCACATAGTTTATTATGACGCTTAGTTACTAACATTCGGTGACAGATCATTCCTTATTCACCTTCACGAGTCCTGGGCCTTTCGTGGCAGTCCTCATCTATATGGACGACGTGGTCGTCACAAGCCTTTTGTGGGCATTTTAAACTAAAAACCGGTCCAAACCAAGATTCGAACTAAATTAAAACTAATGAAAATTGAGAACCGTGGGTAGTGTATCAGATTTAGTTATGATTTTATAGGAACGTGTAATTTTGGTTGAGAACCTGTTATGAAGAACCCAAAATCATTTTTTGTACTGTAAATGAGAAAAAATAAATTTCACTATACTTTTTTGAGACATTTTGAAGTTAGCTGTGTGTAAGTGATATTTGTGTCAACTTAACTGTATTTTTTTCAATTAACCTTTGTTTATTTGATTCTCAAGTAATTTACTTTATCAAATTCCCCCAAACCTTGTTCTTTTATTAATTTTTTTGGGTTTTTGTTTGATAGAGAGAAAGAGAGGAGAGGTTGCCCTTGGCTTGCCCTATCGGTGTTGGGTTTTGGAGACTGGATCGATTGTTGATCTTGAGTGGAGGTAGCTGAAGAGGAGGCAAAAAGGTCATGACCAATATGTTCTTCAACCATATCATTAGTTTGTTATTCAAATGAGGATAAAATGGTCATTTCATATTTAATCAAATAATTATATAATTAAAAATTATACATTGAGAGTATTTTGAACTTTTTATACACCAATTCTATTAAATTTATTGAAAGTTACCTTAGTGTAATTTAAAACAAAAATACTTGAGGTACGTGTAATTTTTTTTTAAGTTGGGTATAGTAAATACATAAATGGCCAAAGTCAGGTATAATAAATTGTAATTATCTCAATATATAATACATGCAATGAATATAAATTTAGTTGAATATGAAAAAAATGTTACGGTAATTAAGTTATTTGTGTCCATAACATGTGACTTGTGTAACTAAAAGTTAGTTTGCAAAATTAAACCTTGAAGGAATAACAAGCAAGCAAATGCATATAAGTTGGATGGAAGAAATTGGTTTGGGATTGTGTTCTTTTTCTCATTCACACGCACATATTTATAAACAAGCAACATAAAGACCATGCATTAATTGTCACTTTTAGTTCATACAAGAGTAATGTCCCATAAGTCAAGTGAGGAGAGATATTTATTTATGACAGTTGATATTGTTTGTAATAGAAAAATGAATCACTCAACAATACGATATGGCATGTATATGTTAGTGTTGTATATGTCAACATGAAACAAAACTATCGATTATCCAAATTTGGAGGACATAAGAATTGAACACTTGTTATGTATCTTCTTATTCAAACAATTAAATCATTACACTTTGGTTCAACCGGAGGACTTCATTTTAATTGCAACTTACCTGAGTAACACCTTAGAATACCAATCAGAATCAGGACAAAAGTTCCTACATCGGCAAAGCAAACGTTAGCAAATACGAACACACACTAAAAACTCTATATGAAACTTGTCAATCGTTGTGAAAACATTAGAAGATGACATAATCTTAAAAGATATGGTTTCTAATCTGAAAGCATACATACCCTTCATTATATACAACAATAATACATGAATTATGAATCCATCTCCTCTCTATTTCCGCTCGGTACCTTCCATATTTCACCCAACCCTCCGTTCGTTTAATGACATTATTCTGCATGCCTAATCTTTAATAACCCATCTATTTCCCCTTATTTGAAATCCACCATAGCTATAATCACTGCCTTCTCCCCCACTTTCTGCGCTACTGCCATATCCCGATCTGTGACGGTTCTTCTTTATCTTTGGGATCCCGCTATCACTATAGCTTCCATTTAAGAGGGGATCGTCTATTCCTCGAATCTCTCTCCTTATGGGCACTACTGATGTTGCAACGCAACTATCATCCTTGCTTCTCTTTTTATCCTTGTCCTTCTTTATGTTTTGGGATATCTTGTGTAGCTTCTCATTGAACTTTGTTATCCCCTTCTCAACAGGCTCCACCGCTTGATTTACCGTGAACTTCACATCATTCACAATCTGTAAGTAAAAAACACACACAGCAGCGACTTAGATTCAAACAGATTTCACTCTCAAGGTACTACTATGCCATGACAATGTACCGCTTAATACTTGACAAGAGATTGAAGGAAACTTACGTACTCTCCGCCACCAACAAAAACATCGCGAACACTTTCTCGGATGGTCATACCACTCTTCACATCAATATCAGGCTGGGGGAGACGAAGTTTTGTGGGGCGTTCACTGTCCCTGACTTCATCAGGATCTAAAGGACAATCAACAGATGCATAATCTCCAAGGACTGAAACAGTTCCGGTAAAGCGGTCACCCATTAGCTCATAGGGCTTTGCAGGGTATACATAAAGGTGAACCGCTGAAGCAATGCCCATCTGCGCTGGATAAATATGTAAAACTATTATACTTTCACATTCAAATCACAGTTATACTACTCATAGATTTTCTAGCTAATAACTAGAAATGGAAGGATAATAACACGAAGATGATATAATATGGATCCAGTGACTATTCAACAAAATTACACAGTTGTTAACAGCACAAATAATTACTGCTAAATATTGCAGAGATCACATGGCGGAATCATTAACTTATACAGCATAATCCATCCCACAGCGAGTGCTTTAATAGTCCAAGGCGACACTATCGGGGCACCAAGTGTCACTTGAATACAAATTTTGGCTGTCACGAAACAAGTGTCAACTTTTCCTTGTAGTCAGGATAAATAGTTCATGGTGGAAAGTTGTTTGACTAGTGGGGTAGTAACATAATGTTCTCATTTAATGGGGTAAATTTCAAAATTCAGTGGGGAGGGGCAGTCTTCCAAAAAGAAACGAAAAAAACTGATCTGGGGCAGTTGTGCATCCGCACCCTTCCTCCCTCCATCTTGGTTAGTAGTGGTGGTAACCACTTGATTGAGCTAGCCCATTGGAGTTGGAGGTTTGAAGCACATGGCGGAAAGTCAATCACTAATAAAACAAAACTTAATTCTTGCAAAAGTCAAATAAGTCGCTGATTTTATAGCATAGAGTCACTTACTTTACAGTATACTGTCTTAAATATAATTGCAGTGATGAAATTTGAAAAATTAAACGAGAACAGAAAATGATAGGTAATGTTATAAAGCGAAGTCATCTTTAAGACATGTTAGTGTTCGATCTACTTAATCTCATCGGTTGAAGTCCCAAGATACTTATCAAGTGGTCAATAATTCACATTCTTTGATGTTAGACACTTCAACACCACCTCTCACATTCAAGCCTCACACGTGGACCAAGAATATGAATGAAGAGGAAATACAAACAAATAACAAACTCTAATTCCATGTTAACACATCTGCCTGAGAGCTGAAGCTAATACGTGGAAGCCCTAGAGATGTTTTTTCAATGTGGGGCACTTGAACAAGAAACAATTAAAAAGGAAAGATATCTATACCTCTATACAAATTATGAAGTCCTGAACACTTGACTTGAAATGCAAGCCTTGTGCTATGGGGCTTTTGAACAATCCTAGTGAGTAGAGAAGAGCAATTGAGACACCTTGCCACCAAGTCAAAAATACAATTGACTTAAATGTTAAAAACTTTGCTAAAGGTTTTATGTGAGCCAGTTCGTCCTTTGTGGCAGTATAAAACTGTACTAAACAGTACAGAGCCCATGACTGACTGAAATTGAGAACCACGGCAATGTATATATACCTACAAAATCATAACAAGGTTTAGAATTCAGTCATAAGATTGTCTTTTCAGAGTCCCGTTTGACCAAGTGTTTGCCAGTAAATAGTAACAGTACAATGATATTTGATAAACCAGATAATCAGAGTATCACAACATTTTTAACTACCAAGCAGGAGAAGAAAATATTAAAATGATACGAAATAGCTGACTACTGCCTTCTGACTGAAAAGCCAGGCCAAACATACACTTAATACCACTAGTGCACAATCTAGATGTACCAGTTTGCAAAAGATTTGGCTTTACGAGCCAAGTGTCTGACTTTGAAACGATTCAGCTTTTGAAACTCGAGAAATTGAGCACATGAACAAGCGTAATTCAACTGGTTAAAATACCCGGGCCTTGATTGTATTTTTCTTTTTTTTCTCCTTTCAAATTCCCTTTCTCCTTTTGTTGATGTATTTAGCCGGCTCTTTTTTCCGTCTTGGAAATTGAAGTTGGTTTCATCAATAAATTTTCACCCTTTCGCTGATAAAAAAAAAGATGTACCAGTTTGCCTCATATCCCCACTTGTGACAACCTTTTAAGAGATCCAAAAAGGCACATGGTTATCTAGCTTACAACTCTGAGAAGATATTTGTAGAAATTTATAGAAGAGATAATATAGGGAGAAAAGTGAAGTAACTGAGCACAAGAAAAAAACAGGCATGCATCAACACCCCAAATGCATAAGGAAATCCTATCAACACTGGAAGTATGAGATAAACATGGTAAGAAACAAATCGAACAAATCATTCTAATTGATAAATATAATCACAAGATTTGCTGTCTATCAAATTATATAATTTACTCCATGATCAAAATTTGTTGTTTATCATGAAAGTCAAAAAATTCCAACCATATAATACCCTTCATAGACGGAAAAAACTTGATGGGAAAATTTTAAGTCCTGTAGACAAAAAATGAATGGGAGACAGATAATTGTTTGAGTCAGCCATATGAAAGTATGGAATGAAATCTAATTATAGGAGATGCAAGGGAAACAGACGAGCTAGTTTGAGCCAGCAATGTGAATATCCAGGGAATGAAATCAATAAATTATCAAGGTTCTAAAACTCAGAACTGGGGAGAACTCGGGAAAGCGAAAATAAGAAGTTCTGAGAAAGGCAAAGAGAACAATATTGTAGTAAAATAAGACACTTTCAAACACAAATTATAGAATAGTTTCAAAGCACGTGTAATAATAAAAATAAAATTTAAACAACTTTGACCAAGTGAGAACTCGGTAAAACTGAACCACCGAGATCGAGTTCTAAACCTCAGTCCAAAACTTGGTCAACTAGTTTTTACCGAGTTCTCGAACTCGGGAGTTTTAGAACACTGCGAATTATAGAAGACAGGAGAGGAAATGTTTATGTAACTTCTAATCTGACATATTGTTTCAAATGTTTGACATTGCATCCACGGCTAGACACATATTTAAATTTAGAGATAATGACACTTTGTTATATAGCGAAATGACACTTTCATACCCTAACTATTTTTGTCTCTTTTTTAGTATTCTAACAAACTTATTGTGATAATCTATTCTAAAATGACTAAAATACCCCTAATTTAAGAAATCAAAATAAAACTAGTCCAATATGATTTATCAAACCATATTTGAAATGGTTCAAATTTAATTTTATATTTTCGGGCATAATTTTATTTGCATCTTAAGTACAAATCAAATTGAACCAGAGATAAAAAAAATTGAACCAACTTAATTTATAGTTTCTTATATAGGAAGAGATAGAATAATCTAGAATAAGAACATTCTAGCTATAGTCCCTAGGAATATTCTAGATACATGCTTTAAGAACATTCTAGATATAAGCCTTAGGAATATTCTAGATACGAGCCTTAGGATTAACAGTTTCTTACACCAAGGGTAGTTTAGGTATTTTAGACATTTTAGAGGTAGGTTGTCACAAAAAAATTGTTAGGGTACTAAAAAAGAGAGAAAATTAGTTAGGGTATGAAAGTGTCATTTCGCTATAGTTAGGTGTATCAAAGTGTCATTATCCCTTAAATTTATGTCTTTTTACTAGATGGCCAAATTCCAGATCTGAAAGAACTATATCCGGGATGTAGCATGGATGTGAATTCATGCCTATATTGCCTACCAACAAAAAATGTGCAATATTGATGAACAACACTTATATTCAAGCTGTTTTCAAAAGTAGATCATAAATTTATATGTACAGAAATAAACTACAAGTTATGTATGCTTAGTTACCTATTAAGTCACTCATAAGATAAAATAGCAGAAACATGCACATTAACATATTGAAATGTAAGCAATGAAGAACTCTTAGCTACCAGGAGATGGTAAAGATCAAGTAGCAGAAATAGTACCAAATAATTATTATAGAATATATTACCCGCATTCCAAATTAAATTCCCCTTCACAATATACATCAAAGGCTTCGAGCACTACAGCTAAGACAGCACTCAGAGTCTTTATTATCATCTGCAAGGAAAATGAAAATAATAATAATTTGCTTCATTTTATTCTTTAAGGGAAACAAAATTGGAAAGCACACAAGATCAACATAATATAAGTCTGCCAACTTCAACATACATACATATTGAACAATTCCGAACTTGACAACTTGGTAAAACCATTGACCAAGTTTCCATGGTTTCAAGAAATAATTCATTGGAAACGGATGCTGCACAGTTCCCATGTCATGACCATGTTCTAATAGGGGAGCTTTAGATGTTAAACGTCCTTGCCTTCTCATATACTCGATAGTTCTCTTTTCACCGCCTTAGAAATAAGAGAAACAAAAGCAATAGTAGTCACCAAATTTAATACTATTTAAAATTCAAAATTCGAAAAAGAGAAGGCTACAAAAATATTGTTGCTCATTATTGTAAGAAATGGAACTAAAAAACAAAGACAGAATTAGTAAAAGAAATGAACAATATTTGAACTTTGAAGAAGAGAATACTACAAAAAGTGTTCTCCGGATTTCATACTTGTGAGAAAATGAAACTAAGGACCAGACATGTGCTTCATAAATTAACATTAATTCATGATTAAGTTCACAGATACAAGCTCAAGTTTCTCTTTCCAGAATAAATATAATATGAATTCCCAAAAGGACCATAAACTCAATTATGTTGAAAATTGAGTTTTGATCCCGCCTATCCATTACTGGAATATTTGTCTAGCTGTCTATAACAGCTTACATGCATGCACTAGCTTTTACAATTCCTTTCCACCAACAATGTTACTAATCCATTATTTAGCAGTTGTAGAAGTTACTGAAAAGGACATACCTAAGCAAGCAACAAGGTATCTTCCAAAGCAATACATGGCAAAAGCTTCATAGCAATCCCGTAATATCTCACAATCAACACTATTTGATGGATCCACCAGTGATACAAACTGTTCACAGCAATTTATGATGCAAAATGAAAATATAATATACAACTGTAACAGTGTAAAATGTACTTTTATATAGTATCCCAAAAATCCAAGGAAGAACAAGTAAAACCTTCAACCTAAACATGCCAGTAAATTTGGACAGCTGTATTTAATAATGATTCGTTTCTGTTAACAATGTTGGTTATTCAAAGCCAAGATCCCCAGAAGCCATAACTAACTTGAATCCAGATATTTGAAATGGTAAAAAATAATTCCATAAAATCTTTGATTCGAGAAATGACAATGTTTGAAGTTGGTATTATCTTAGATTTGCTTGATTAGATTACAAGAGAACCTCTTCTTATATAGGAAGAGATAGAATAATCTAGAATAAGAACATTCTAGCTATAGTCCCTAGGAATATTCTAGATACATGCTTTAAGAACATTCTAGATATAAGCCTTAGGAATATTCTAGATACGAGCCTTAGGATTAACACCCCCCCTCAAATTGATGTGGGTTGACCAATCAATTTGATTCCAAGAAACTGATGACGGTGGCGAGTGACGGTGAGCGGTGCGTGAACTCAAAACTCGGAGAACATCATAACTTCAATTCATAACTCGGAGGCGGAGACGTTGAGGATGTATACCCAACTTGGAGACGGAGACCGGAGCTCGGAGACTGGGGACTTATACCCAACTCGGAGACTTTGGGAATTTATACCCAATTCGGAGACGGAGGCCGGATTCAGAGACCGGACACGGAACAAGATACCGGGTGCGCTACGGCTTCAGCACATCCTCTCACATTCAAGAGAGGCTAATGATAGAAAAAAGAAGGAATAACAAAGATCCGAACGCCTTGAGTAAACGCCGAACTCATGTCAATCTGGAAAGTTGATGGTGAACAAGGAAACCGGCTGAAAAATTACGATAGCAAACGGGGGTATTGTAGCAAATCGGGGTACATTGGCCAACAAGGAACTTGGAGGTACAACTTCGAGCAACTAGAGTGCCTTGCCAATGGAAATCGAAATTAGAATGCCTTGCCCACCCGCTAAAACATGATTAACGAGTGGGCAAAGCAACACTCATACAAAAAATTGAACCAAGGACTGAAAATTTTTAAAGAGGCTCTGATACCATGACAATCTCTGAAATTTGTATTATATTAGATTTGTTTGATTAGATTACAAGAGAAGCTCTTCTTATATAGGAAGAGATAGAATAATCTAGAATAAGAACATTCTAGCTATAGTCCCTAGGAATATTCTAGATACATGCTTTAAGAACATTCTAGATATAAGCCTTAGGAATATTCTAGATACGTTTGAATATTTGAATGGTTCAACATTCAGGGCTTAAGCTATAGTGCTTCCATACTCCCTCATTCACTAAATACTATATAATTGAGAACCATGCAGTAATATTGCATTCCATACTAATACAAACTTCCTCGGTGATGGATGCCATTGTCTGCTGAACAACATACCGATTCTACTGCATAGCATGGAACCATTAGGATAACTCCAATCAAAAACTTCTGCTCCTGAGAGACGATGATAAAAGAGGAAAAAGATATTATAATAGCAGAGTGATATAAGCAGTGAACACAGGAACGTCTCAATGAAACTAGAAAAAAATGGTGATAGAAGAAAAACCTCAGGGTTCTTGTATGCAGAAAGGTGTTCCAGGAGAAGATATATCGAAAGGGCAAGACTCAGAAGGACAAAGGCACCCGCAACTACAGTTGCCCACGTAGGAGGTGAATAGTCCAATTGGTTTATGAGATTGTAATAAGTCGTTATCTTCATCAGCAATGTCAACTTTAGTTTGACCTATAAATTTAAGGATTGTCCGCATAATGGAATAATCAATACCTCAAGTTATACATTTGGTGACAAACAAATTCACCTGGAAAGGATAAAGAGACCTGTTAATACACGTGATTAAAAATGAGTTAGACACCAAATCGATGAAAAGGTTGCCCCACTCTATCTAACTATAAAAATAATGTATTGGTAAAGAGGCATATATTACTTATTAATTTTTCTAAGAGATAGTTCTACTACGAAGCAATTTTATATTCACCCAAATAACTAAGTCACATAGCAATTCATTGGCGATAAAAAAAAAACGTAGCAAATCAAGAAAGTTACATATTGAAACCATTTTAACAGACTTGTGCAAACTAATAAATACAGATTAAGCATCATCTGGAACAAAGATAAAAAATAAAAAATCAAGTGGGACCAATTCGTTCCAGCTGTTTTGTAAAGCTCTGGAAGAGAAAATAAGTGAAAATTAACTTAACAGGAGAATTTAGAAGGGTTATGCGATTATTGGGATCTGAATCAACAAAAGTATCAAACAATAATGAATATTGAAGTTGCGATATGTTACTGTATTCATCAGCTCCGTTAACCACAACTCGAACAATATTATTAAGCATTATCATGATAAAGAAACAGAAATAACTCAGTTTGCACATTTGGTAACATGACAAATCAGTAGAAACATGTAGAATGAGCCAAATCTGGCGACGTGTATGATTAAGAGCCAGAAACCACATGGATGTAAAATCAACAGATCAAGTTAACATCACTTTTAGAGACAAACCTAAATGTAGGCCTAAGTTGCTCATACAATTACTTATGCAATGTAACAATACTGAACAATCAAGAATTGAGGAATAAGATACAGAAGTACTCAAAACGAGACTTCATTGTTTCAACCGGATAGAGAATCTAGATAGGCCACACACAGAAACCACAAAATCATAAATTACAAAATTAAGCATCATGTGAAACAAGAGCTGAAGAATAATCAGGTGGAACGCGTTTAAACCTCTTTCCAGCTGTTTGGATGCGGAGAAAACTGGGGAAAAGGAAACAAATTTCAGGAAAATGATGACATGGGTACATTTGCTGAGGCGATCAGGTGAGTTGTGAGCAAGCGCGTGTGGTTATTGGATCGGAATAGACGAACATCGTCAAGCAATTGAGGAACCTAATTTCTTTCACATTTTCTCGGGAAACTGAAGAAGTGGAAGAAGAATAGAATCGATTTGATCATCAGAATTCAAAATCAAACAAGATACAGAGAATCGAATAGATAGAGAGACAGCATTTTTGCAAAGCTCACCTTCACAGTTGGCTGGTGCGAGAAACCGGAAGGAGCCATGATTTTGCTTCACAACATGCAATTTCAATTTTGTTAACAAAAAAAAGGAGCTTACTCAAAAATTGAAAACTATAAATTAATTTTAAATTGAGCCCTTTCACACACACTGTTTATTGTAAAAAAATTATGTTGGTGCAATTTTAAAAAATATTTTACGTTGCATTTCTAAACAAACTTAAACGGAACTACGAAAGGTAATGTTATAGGATGATAACAATCGTTAGTTTTGATTATTTCATTTATTTTATTGATAAATAAATAAAATAAAAATGAAAAGGGTATACATGTCAATGTAATTTATTCCAAAAATAAAACTCTAACTTATTCTCTCATATTTCGTAAAATCAACGTATTTATTTCACTCTACAACTTAATTATCTTTAGATTGATTTCATCGGTTTCATGTGTTTTCTCATTTTCATTGGTATCATTTTCATGACATCGGTTTCATGTGCAAAAAGGGAAACATGATCGATGAAATGAAACGTGTAATTGAATAAATGAAAAGTAAGTTCATAACAATGAGCCTATATCGTGAAAAATTATTGTAAAATTGTTCAATCGTAAAAATGAAATTCTAAAAAAATGAAATAATAAATCATGATATAGCAAAATTTTTGTGAAATTGTAAAGAAATGAAATAATAAATCATGAAATTGTGTTCTTAAAAAAAGGTAATGAAATTGTGCAAATCATGTAATTATACAAATAACATCATGAAATCAAAAAAATCATAAAATAATAATTTTTGTGTGTAAATCGTGTAATTATAAAATTAAATTTATGAAGTCGAAAAAAAAATCATGAAAGAGAAAAAAATTGTGCAATTGTAGTAATCTAAAAAGGAAATCGTTTGTGGCTCTGTACACTCGTAAACCCTAATTGGGTCCGGCGGCTTGTACCCTTTTTTTAGGGTTTGTTTTGCCACAATTGGGCGAAGTCTCGCAGCGCCGATCTCCTATGGGTGTCGACGTCTGCGTAGTACTGGCGGCGACGTCAGTGTGGTGCGGCGGGAGGAGCAGAGCTTCTGTGAAGTTAGATCTGGGTCTGATGGAGACGTGGTCGAGTGGTAGATCAGGTTTTGATGGAGGCGAGGTCGGGTGGTTTGGGGACGTGCTGAAACGGGTGAGGCTGGAGTTGCAGATGGGTCGCGCCTGGGTTGCGACGACAGAGCATGGAGGACTAGGGGGTTTTGCTTTTGGTTGGTTGGTAGGCCTGTACTGGGAGGGAAACAGAGTTATCTGACGTCGGTGGGCAGACTCATGCAAGCATACCGAACTAGGGGAGATCGGCTTGCTTAAGATTCAATACGTGTCTTATTGGGATCAGTACTTGAAGGAAACGGGGGGTCCCTGGTGTCGATGGGTTGATCCGGTTAAACCCAATGAGCTGGGAGGATTTGAATTTCGCGATGGCTATATTGATCGCATGGTTGATCGAGGAAGCTGGTTTAAGTCGGTCTGCAGCAAAAAAAAATGAAATCGTTTATTTCTAAAAAAAACAATGAAATCGTTTCATTGGAAAAAAATCAATGAAATCATTATTAATAAGGATATAAGAAATAAATTAATGCATAATTAATTTGATTAAATGTCATAATTTATAAAAAGAAATAATTTAATAATTTAATCATATAAAAATACTAATATGCCCTTATATTTGTGTTAAAAGACTAAAATAAATAGTAACTTAAGAATAATTACGTTCAACTGCCATTAATGAGTCAACAAAAATCTAAATCATTCAATTTTTCATCTGACAGTCACAATTAGTTCTTATTTTCTCACGTAAAGAGTGAGTTCTCACTTGATTACGAGTTAATGTTATTATGATGTTAAGAAAATATTACATTATAAACACATTTTGTGTGAAATACTCTTACTCGTAATAATAATTAATTAAAAATACAATACAAACATATTTAGGAAATAATGATAGTTTACTACGACTAACTATTTGAAAATATAAAAAACGCTTTCCCTGCTAATTTTTTTCTTTTTTAATACTCTAACTATTTTTTTTGAACAATCTATCTTTAAAATACCTAAACTACTCATGTTTGAACCACAATTAACCCAACCAAATTGAATTGAGCTTGTTCAATTAGCCTCCAACTAGTTCAATTTGGTCTGACCAATAAATTGAATCGAACCAAAAACTTTTGAATTGCATATTAAATATAAACCAGAGATAATCCAAATTAAATTGGTTCGATTATGACTTCTTAAATCACGAATAATTTAGGCACTTTATGATAGATTGTCTCAAAATATAGTTAGGATACTAAAAAAAAAAAAGACAAAATTCACAATTCAAATTATGTGAGACCCATTCATGGAAAAAAGAGAAAGGGTAGGAAAGAAAATAGAAAATTCAAATAATGGCAACTAGTTGAAAATTTGATGATTAGTAAATGGAACTTTGTGATCGTTTACCCTTGTATATATTTTCCGTCCATAATAGTGGTAGAGCAGAGTATAAAAACGCACAAATAACTAGCTTAAAATGAAATTTTTCATAATATATTTAAAAATTAAATTTTAAAAAATGTATATCTAACAACAAATAATATATTTCAGTATATTTATAATACATATTTTATGAATTTTTTCATTTAAATAATAGATTTAATACAAATTTTATTAAACATAAATATGTTTTAACATTATTTTATGTTAGAAATGGAAAACAATGAATCCACGCCATCATTATAAACAGAAAATTCTCGTCTCGTTATTAATAAGGACGAGACGGAACGGTCGAATCCGCCTCATTGCCATCCTAGTTCAAGTCGCACACAATTTGATTCGTGGCCCATATAGTAAACATGATATTGGGCCATGGCAAGGCCCATGACCTGAAAAAGATATCAAAGGCCACGGGTGGTTTAAAGGCTCTCTCTGGCCACAAAACACAATCTTCTTCTTCTTCTTCTTCCCCAACATCAGATAATCGTCATTTGTGGGTCTTCTCCTCCATGCCTTTGTTAGGTATGTTCTGCATATTCTACATACCCTTGTCTAAGACTCACACTACATATTCTGCTTTCACCTCAACACCTATAATGAAGGACTCTTTCCCCTGTATTTTCTTTCACTCATGTTAAATTGAAAAATCAGACATTTACTCTGCCTTGGCATAGTCTTGTATTTTATATCAAAAATTACCCTTTTCTTGCTGCAATTCTTCATCCTATAGTGTAAAGTGGTAGGAGTGAGATTGTTTTGCCACACTTGCTCTCTGCATATGAATATATTGTAATTTGTTATGCCATTTTTTTTAATAATGCCACTATCTGTATATTTCTGATGTTGGTATTTTGTTAGCAGACATTAGTAGTCCACAGCCTTCCTTGCAAATTAACCTGGGTATTTTAAGGGCGGGAAGCCCTATTGATAGTAAAGCATTAGCGAGTTCGTTTATTTTTAGAAATGGGAAGAGACCCGTTTCTTCATGGATGCCGGTGGACCTCTGCTTGAAACTACATGGTGATGTCGGGTCCTTTGGGGTTCGAAGGGGTAGAATCTCCATTACTGCAGTTGCTACCTTTGAAGCCCAGGGTTGGGTTCAGAAACAAGATGTAAAGAAGGGTAACAAAAATTCACAGCTGGATTCTCATTCCAGTCCAATGCAGCTTGTGTCTGCAAATAAGGAATCAGAGGGAATGGATGAGAAAGAAGTGTTGAGGCGAATGAGGATTTCTAAAGCAAATAAAGGGAAGATGCCATGGAACAAAGGCAGAAAGCACAGTTCTGGTAGTCTTTTATTTCTCGAACCTTTCCCGTGTTATTGTTAGCCTGTTAGTGTATAATCCTAATTCACAACATCCTTACATCTTATGTAGAAACCCGTGAACGGATCAGAGAAAGAACAAGGATTGCAATGCAAAATCCTGAGGTGTGTCAGTAAGAGTAACTTTTTGAGTTTTTCTCTTGGAATAAAGCCTTCATGTGATTGTATTGACCTTGCCTCTTTTCATCGATCCGCTCTCGATGTTTACATCGGTCAATTAGAATAGCCCCATGCCATTGTTGTAAAGATTTGATTTCCTAATGTCGAGGGTAATTTTGTCATTTACACATTTTGCACAAAAAATCAAAGTTCACATCACCTTTTTGCCACTAACAAAGTACACAACACCTCTTGCAAAAATGTAATAGTATAGAGCATGTTTTTGCCATTTTCCCTTGAAAATAAGAAGTCAAATAAACTAGAAAGCGCAAAAAAAACTTGTCTGTCTAGTAATGTAGTATTCTTCAAACTGTCCCTTAGCTGGACAACACGAGTGACATGCCACAATTCCGAGCTCCTGATATCATCAAAGATCTCCACGAAGTCTATGCTTGTCTTGGATATGCCAAGTACTATCGTGAGATACTGTCATTGAGAACTGCACCTCGTCCAGTAACTAAGTGCGCCAATGGTCATGGCCAATGTTTCATGGTCTGGCTGTAGAAACCAATTAATTATGCTTTCTCAAGGACCAGGTGACTTGATCAATGGATGTATCTGATATAAGCAACAGAGCTTGATCAAGTGTTACCAATATATTAATAAGAAGTACAACAAACCAAACTGCTATCATGTTGTCGGTTCATAGAATAACATTTTCACCAAACAAGCTAACTGTGTGTCATCCTAAAATAAAAAAGGCCCCCCTTCATATTCCTGCTCAAATGTTTTTGAGGTCTCTAGTGAGAACATGTCTTTTTTGAGTTGGTGCAGATATTCTATATAATTTTGATATATGGCTTTGTAAATACGTAACTACTGTGACATGAAGGTAACAGGGAAAGGGCTCAAAAGCTCCTCTGGTTTATTATTTGCATGTGCAGTCTTACCTCAATTTTTATAGTAATTGCTTATTCTCACTACCAAGTTTGACTATTCAGGTAAGAATGAGGCTAGCTAGTTATACCCGTGCACGTCTTCACAGGTTAGTATTGCACCTACCCACATTGTTATAAGGATTTTGCATTTTAGCAATTAAATGTCCTGGTTAATGCTATTATTGTTCATATATTTTGCATTTCTTGTGTGGGTGGGTCTCAGTTTAGCCCATATTATAGTTTCCACTGAGACCAATAGAAATATTGGGACTTCCATTATCGCGTATTTACCTTCCCACTAAACAATCTTTCTTGCCATTTTCTTGATAATTGTACAGCGACGAGACAAAGAAGAAAATTGGAGCTTCACAGAGAAGAAGGTGGGAAAGGCGTCATAATGTGCTCATGTTGCAGGAGTATTGCCATTTTGAGTGGCAGAACTTGATTGCAGAAGCTTCTAGAATTGGCTTTGCAGGTGAAAAAGAACTGCAGTGGGATTCCTGCAAGATCTTGAACGAACAGCTTTATAAGTGGTTGGAGAGGATTGAGCAAGCGAATCCAAGAGGTCACAAAAGAGTATCAAAAAGGAGAATTTCCGCTGCTATGTCTGCCAAGTGGAATGATCCTGTAAGTGCATATCAATCCTAGGTTCAAAAGTATGGATGATTTATCAACAAGTGAACTATTTTCTGATACAGTTATATTGAATCTACTTCTATGTTAAATACAGAACTAAACAGAAAACACCTGAGAATAGTTAAAAAAGGCCATAGTATTAGTTAACATTAACAGGTCCGAAATAAGTATTAATTTACAGAATCTTTTCATAAGATCCCAACTACCCTTATAAGTGGAGTTGTTTTATGGCATTTTGTTAGGATCCCAACATAATTAGATAAGGTTTGGTTTTTAAAATTCAGCTATTAGGATAGAATTGAGTTTTAAATTTTAGCTATTATTGGGATATAATTATGTTGTTTTGGACTACTTCCGGCTATATATACCTGAAGAGAAGGATCAATAGAATATCAATCAATTAAGAAGAAGAAAGAAAAATGGTTACTTAAAGATCGGTGTTCTCTCGAACGAATGCCAAATCGAGATTAGAGTTCGCTCGTTAATCGAGTTCACTGTTTATCTAAATCAACCCATAACCCGATCCAAAGTATGGACCGTATCAGCCTGGGGTTATGGGGGGCGGACGAGGAGATTGGTTTAATGAGTTTTGAGACTCTTTCGAGCTGAAACGGAAGTAGCAGAGGCCGCGAGGAAGCGCGACGTCAGTTGATGGCACAGTTGACTTAGTTGTTGCGTTCCATTAATTCTAGTATCAACATTGAAGCTGCAAGCAGGGTGCGGGAGGGCATAAGCTCAAACAGTCTAGATGGACTGGGAGGACAAGGGACAGGTGAAGAGCACCGAAGCAATCTCAACTGAACGGTCCTCAGGGGCCGGGAGGAAATGAAGTGGTTGGTGGTGCGCACAAACCCGATCGGTTTCGATGGACCAGGTTTCATTACCGGAGGAGGAGGTGTGGAATCTGCTCGGATGGATTTTATGAGAGTTGATGGGAGCGAGTATTCCGCAGCCTAGCTGAACTGTGGCGAGAGTTTCTTCCTCCATCAGCGAGTCGTCGAGGAGGAGAAAATGCCTTTTGTGGAGATTGATGCATATTTGAAGCTAAGACGAGAACACCCGCAAATTTAGTAGGGTATGTTTAAACACTTCGATAACGTCCGATTCAGGTTTTTGCTTCGAGGGAACCGGTTGAAGGAGCTGACGATATTCAGCCGTGGGCTCAAAGACGGTCTTGCTAGGGAAGTCTACTATCCCGGAATTGGGCGCTCCCAGTCAAGCGTCGTTTGGAAGGGGGGGAGTGGTGTTAGAATCCCAACAAAATTAGATAAATTTTTTAAAAATTCATAGTTATTAGGATAAATTTGAGTTTTAAAAATTAGTTATTATCAGGATATAATCCTGATCACTTGGGTTGTTTTGTTTTGGACTACTTCAAGCTATAAATACCTGAAGAGAAGTCACAATAAAATATCAATCAATTAAGAAGAAAAGAAAAAGGGTTACTTGGAGATCGGCGTTCTCTTGAACGAATGCCAAATCGAGATTAGAGCTATCTTGTTAATCGAGGTCACTATCCATCTAAATCAGCTCATAACCTGATACAAAGTCGGGGCCATATCACGTTTACTTTTCAACTTTAGTTTTGTAGATATGTTCTTCTTTTGGCATCTCATGGATAGAGTCAAATCATACAATACACAGGAAGAGGAGAGAACGAAAACGAAAACCTGGTTACTGTGCTTTTAACCCTCAACTCAACAATTATAGTGTTTGGAAGTATTCCTCTAACTTAGAGCTGGGTGGGAAGCAAAGACGTATCCAAGATTGAAGAAATGTCTGTCTGAGTTGCTTGACAATGTTTTTCATGATTTATCTGTCTCCCTCTAGGAATACCGTGAAAAGGTCTGCGCTGCCATTAAGTCTAGAAATCGTAGTACGACAATTGGAGTTGAAAGAAAGCCAAAGACAGAGCAGAGCAGTGATACAAAGTCCCTAGTACAGAACCAGCCAGAAAAGAAGGTTAATGCTTCACAAAATTATAATGGAAGTAAGAGTAATGGCAAAACTCAAAAGGTGACGAAACGTGATGCAAAATATAAGGATCCTTTGGCAAGTTCCAAGTTGGAGACGATAAAGAACATCGGAGCACAACGGGAAACTGCAGATACCAGGAAAACAGAAGCCATTGAACGAGCAAGGTTAGTTTATCTCTGTATTATAATGTTGGACAAGTATAGAACCAAGTTTTTGTTTGACATCATTGCTCTTAGAAAGGTCAATGTTGCTCCAATCCAAGTCCTTGTTGCTGCAAGATGTTATTGTATGACTGGATTCATCTTTTTCTGAAGCTCCATAAATGGCCTCTCCATTTTTATTGCTTATATCACAATAGACTCCACATTTGCATCATCTGGTATTCTACAGGGCATTGATTGCGGAAGTTAAGATGACCATCATGAATCCCCCAGAGCTTGCTGCAGAGAACAGCCCTATTGCTCGGGCTTCTGAGCAATCCAGTCACGTGAATCCTTAAAGACGAGGCAGGACAAAAACGAGAAGAGTGGAAAAGAAGCATCTGGTGCCACACCTGAAACGGCTAGCCATGCTAGGGAAGGAAGCGTTGCAGGACGCATAAACAGAAATGGTGGCATCAAGTGAGGGCAAGTGTTGTGATTATGGTGAGGGTATAGTGAACAAGTGAAGATTAACTTTGACACATGCACTATACTAGTGATAAGAACAAACCCATGCACATTGGATCCGTTGTGTTTATTGTAGTGGTTGCAGAATTTTTCTGGTACTATGTGTTGAAGGATCTTAGTTTTGACAGCTTGTTTTTATGGTGAAATGTTTCAGAATCTTTGTTTTCCTCGTAAAATAGAATGCAACAACAAATAACAGAGTATATAACCGCAACAAGAGATTTTATACGGTAAATTTGAACTGAACAAAAGTTTAGCTTAACTAAAGACAATATTCATCATCAAGGTAAGGAAGGAGAGCCTATGTCTACTACTTCGAAGTGTCAAGCTTCAGCTTCCATTTACATGCATTATTACAATACATACATTTAGTGCATTGGAACACATTTTCATAACATTCTTGAACACCACAAATTACATGCCGGGAGGGTATAAATTTGTTTTATAAAACATTTCTTCAATATAATTCGATAAGACAATATGATAAAGACAAAAGGGTGCATCAGACCTAAGACTAGAGTATGATCATCTTTACAATTTTACTTGATGAATGATAGAGTCACTTGGGTTCCTTGCATAGACAACACATATTGATTGTGTACATTGACTTTATAAAGGTGGATGTTGATAAAACCTTAGTTAATAAATTTGCAAGATTTTCACCAGAACAATTCTATAAGTAAACTTGGTTGGGAGAGTGTTGTGTAACAGGTTAGATTACGTACCACACCCTATAAGTGAACCATGTTGGGAGACAGGTGTAATAAGGGGGTCAGGTTCTATATTATGTTAAGTGAACACCGTGTTTCTACCTATTTGAACGTTTCATATTTCTATCTTACTTTGCATATGATTTCACATCTATTATATAAGAACTTGTTATTGAAGGGATTACGCATTCATCTCGTATATGTTGAATGATTGATTTCAATAACACACATTCATGCCTTAATTCATATATGTTAAAATTTTAAAATGGTTAGAGGACATTGCAGTCATAGTTTGTTTTGTAGAACGTTAGGAAATTATTGTCTTCTTACATATGATAAGAGTTTATGTGAAAATACAAGCTTGCCAACATTCTTAGTGGATGTGAATACAATAACCCAAGTGTTTAGTTTCACTAGTCTAATAGAGTATATGCTTGATTGTGTACCAATGTCGTTTGTCGGTTCCGAATGGAATCTGATTAAAACATATATAACAAATGTTGTACATGATATGATGGACTATAATAAAACTATAATCACATTTAGATACGAATTTTTAGAACTAAACATCTTTTTACTTATTTCCGTGAGACGAGAATGATCTTTCACTAGGGCTATTGTATAACATTCTACGAGAATGGTCTTTCACTAGGGCTATTGTATAACATTCTTCTGCACAGTTTAAGTCTAATGGTTTTTATAATCTTATCAAATACATATTTTTTTACTATACCTCAATATTTTCAAGTGATTTAATTTTTTCAAGGAGTCCTGTATAAATATAAGTATTCACCTTTCTTAGATTGATCACATCTACATGTTGTTGTAATCGATTTGACATGCTATGAGCAAGACACTGACGCCTAGGCCGTGACACCTCACTTGGGCACAAGCACGACTTCTTGTCATTAGTGATGTCATAGGCTTAGGTGCATCATGTCACAACTGTTACACTTGGTCGTGATCAATGACGTAAAACTGGGCTAGTTAGTGCCCGGTGCCGAAATTTACCCTGCCGCCCCAATTATCGCCAATCATGACAAGTCAAGTCGGTGGGCCAACAAGGCGGGTCAAGATGGGAGCCTAAGACCTTCCCAAGTGAGCCAAACATGCTTAAACGTAGGGGTGTTCAAATTAAACCAGGAACCGAGAAACCGACTAGAACCGGACCGGATAAAACCGAAATCGAGATAAACCGGTTTCAATTTTAGATAACCAGTGAAGTAAGGAGTATGAAAAATAAGGAGATTGCAACAAGAGTTGAACTTGCAACCTCACACAAGAAAATTGGCTTTCCATCCATTAGATCAAGAATGATTTTGTAACAATTTACAGTTTATTTTGAATTAATTTGAACTTATTCAAATTGTTAGTACTGGGTTCGGGTACACCGGAAAACCGGTGTAATTTTCCGGTTAACCGGTGTCCCGGTTACCGGCCAAATTTCGGTCGGTGTCAGTTTCTATTTCTGAAAACCGACCTTACCCGATCTGGTTCTCGATTTTCGGTACCGGTTTTGGTTAACCGTGAATGAGCACCCCTACTTAGACGAGCCAATGGGGCTCAAGTTAAGAAAACTACGAATTATTGGGCCTAATGAAATAACAAGAAAACGTGACAACTTTATATGAAAATTGGTAGAGCCTACTGATTTTTATAACACTGGCCGTGACAACTCACAGAGACTCTGGTCCTTAACACAACTTTATATAACGACATGCGACATATTCATTATTTTAAAAATAATGAATATGATAGGAGAAAGAAGGAGGATGAGAGGGAAAAAAGTAAACATAAAACAAAATAATTAATAAATATTAAGACAAACTATAATTATTATTATTTTAAAGGTAATTGTCACAAAGGTACAGTTAGTTGTACACCTTTTGCAGTCGGATACAACTAATTTAAAAATGTTGTTTTAAGACCAGACAACTTATTTTTGGTTGCACGTTACACAAAATCGTTAACTGATTGTTAAGTGAGTGGTGAAAAGACAATTATATCCCCGCGTCTTTTTGTCTTCTGATACCATCATACATCAGTGTAAACGAAAAGTAAACCAAGACATTGCGAGCTATCGAGCGGGAGAGAGAGTTGAAATAGCTTGTGGTCGAGAGCGAGAGGGAGAAACAAAGACATTGTGGTCGTTGGCTCGGTCGGTGAATGTCGTTACACATGTCGGTCAGGGAAGGTCAGCGTGGAGTGACGTTCGAGGAACAAGCTTGTGATGGTCGGAGATGGTCGAGGTATGCATTTCGAATTTAGGGTTGCTGAGAAATTTAAAAAAAAATGTAAAATTCTACAATTTTATAGTTCTACTCGTATTGAGTGATTTGGGTGAAACGATTTTAGGGTTAAAAAAGTTAGGATTCTTAAATTTCATGTCTTGTTCTATATTTCTGCAAAATCAGTAAGGTCCTTGGGTTGGGTTGGGGTCCCTTTTCTTCAGGTCCGCTTAAATATGAAATACCGGGGATCCTTTTTTAGCGACTCTATCAAGAAAGATATGACAAAACTTTCTATATATAGATTATAGATATAGCACGCAGAGATAGAGTCAAAGTTGAAATAAGTCGTTACGATTCTGGATGGGGGGTCTAATTTCTAGATTCAACAGAACGGATTTGGATTTGGACGAGTAAGGGAAGGGGCTTTGGAACTTGAGCACTCCCTTCGTGGGGATTCCATTGGAAACTCCAAATTTAAAGAAACTAATTTTATTCCAATTGAAATGAAATAAGTGTATTCGAAGTTAAGGAATAAGAACTATGAAAATGGGGGCTTCCGTTCGTCAAATTTGTGAAAAATGCCGACTGATACGTAGGAAGGGGCGAATTCGAGTAATTTGTTCGAACCCGAGACATAAACAAAGACAGGGATAATCTTTCTAAAAAAACACATTTTGATTTGAAAGGTAGAAAATCAGTTTCGTTTTAACATGAGATGGATATATCCATATATCTCTAACTTCTATTTATAAGACGATAAAATATGGCAAAACCTATACGAAGATATTCGAGTTATAGTTTACGTAGGAATAGGCGCACTCGTTTGCGTAAGAATATACGTAACATACGAAAAGGAATTATTCACGTTCAAGCAAGTTTCAACAATACAATTGTTACTATTGCAGATGGAAGGGGTCCCGTGGTTGTTTGGGTCTTGGCCTCCTCGGGGGCTTCGAATGGGCAGTTTACGGGTCGTCATGGGGTCGACGACCGCGGTTCGGAAAAGGGTCTCAGAGACTTCCAAACCGAAAGCGAGGGGTCGGAGACCGAAATCGATAACGCGTGTGCAGGCAACGCCGACCGTGGTCTCTATAAAAATTGGCATCAGGAACCCTTACCCTTGGACGGCAAGAAGGATTTCTGGCGAATGATATGAAGGGAGTTACAAAACCTGCTTTCTCTTCTCCTTTGCTCCTTCTTCTTGCCAGCTTGGGCTGGTGGAAATATTTCCTTTGGAAACTCTTGCACGTGACAATTTATTATCTGAATTATCAGACGCGCTACGTCTTACCTCTCTTGCTTATACAAGACTTTTTCGAGGCAGGGAATCGGTGAAAGATTTCAATTTCACTTTGAACTCGGTGTCCTTTAGGAAAAGAATTCAAAAATTCCTAGAGGTATATTCGTTGTTGCAATTAAACAGTCGGACTGGTATAGAATCGATCTATTCCAATGAGCCTCAGCCTCCTATTAGGGTTAGGGTTTTCAACTATATGAAATTCATATTCATATTTTTGAAAGAATACAAAACGTATTCAGGGCTCTTCACTAAGAACAAATTGACTGAGATTCTCCTAAAAGTCTTAGTGTGCTCCTTATATATATGAGTTTTTTTCTATGACGGGGTGGCGGTACTGCCCCAGAGTATCAAAATCCCAATTATAATTCTATCCACACTTCATTTCTATTTGAAATTGCACTCGCAATTTGAAGAAAGGGACTTGTAGTATTTAGTAAACCGGCCAGGTTTGTTTGCCTGGCCTTCCCAACAATAAAAAAAAAGCATCCCCAGATGGGGGTTACCGCGGTGCGAATATAGTAGAATGGTAAAACCTCTCCTTGCCAAGGAGAAGACGCGGGTTCGATTCCCGCTATCCGCCCAGAGTAAAGTAGTGTAATGTTGAGATGGATAAAGTGTGCTAGTTATAGTACCCGAATTCTCCATTTCAGTTCTTTTTCTTTATTATATATTAATAATATTAACATTTAATATATATATATATTTCTTTCATCATTTCTTTAATTTGAATTTAATATTCAATATGAATATTAATATAATAAATAAAAAAAAGAATAATGAGAATAATAAATATAGAATATTCAAATTCTATAATCCTATTCCATTAGTGCATTAGAAATTTTTATTATTCTAATCTAAATGAATATTTATTTTTTTGCATAAAAATAATACTGCGCAAGGTGATTGAATTGTATTATTAATTCAATTAATACAATACCTAATTTTATGAGTAATGGGTTGAATAAATTCAATATCTCAATCAATATAGTATCTTTAGGATTGTTGATGTATACCAATGGGGGGAGGGAGGATTTGGCGGCTGTAAACGTATGTATGGGGGGGGGGGAATTTGGCGGCTGTAAACATATGTATGGGGGGTTCTGTAGAAACCTATATTGTTGATGGGGGGGGGGGGAGGTTCTGTACAAACCTATACTGTTGATGAGGATGCAATTGGGTTCATGACATTTACTGGGATAGTTTCCCAATTAGGATATGAACTCACAAGTACCATATATTGGAAGGACCCTTGTGTAGGATTTGAAGATTGTGTGTTACCGATTAAATCTGATGGGGATGTTGCTGAATTATTGCATGTTTATTGTGGTGATAACATTATTACCATTTACATAGTCAATGGAATTGTACCTTTAAAGGTGTTAAGTCCATCGGGGAAACTGGTTGGAGGAACATCATGTATTGGTAAGCGAGTGAAGAAGTGGGAAAAGAAGAGTAAGCGAAAGGAAGTATACCTAACCTCTAGGACAATAGAAGATTTATTGATAGCTGGATATACTAATGAAAATTGTGTTGTCCCTGACACAACAGCTAGGATTGTGGAAGAGGTAATTGAAGTAGGGGATGAAGAAAGAGTTGGAGATGAGGAAGCCCTTGAAGAGGATGAGGAAGGAAATGGAGAACTTAAATCATGTCAAATTGCCCAAAATTATAACAAATTACTCGCCAAATTCATTAAAATGAACAAATTAAAATTGAACTAACTTAACACTTACATTTCAGATTCAAAATTTGAGTACAATTACACAACAATGTAAATTCATACATTTTAAAACTAACAAACCTCCCACTACAACCAACAAAATCACTACTTTAATCTTTCTACCTAATTCCCTCCTCAATCCATTATTGTCATGAATTAGCTCCATCATTTTCAGCCTCTGTTCTTCTAATTGTAGCTGCTGCTCTTCCAATTTCAGATGATGCTCTTCAAATTTCACCTTCTGCTCTTCCAATTCAAGCTTCGTATTCTTCATATTACATTCTACAACATATATCCTATCATCAACACTTCCTATTGTCCCTTGCATACATTTAATTCTCCCCTAACAATCCCAGTAGTACTCGTTTACCAAATATGCATGTCTCTGGATCCACCCATCGAAAAAGTTGACATTTTCATTTGCTCTGTCAAAACAAGATATTACTAATAAACTAGTTTTTGGAACCCTAGTTTTTAAAATTGAAAAATTTAAACAATCTGACTGAAAAAATCCAACAATATCATACTCAATAAACTACTTACCCATAACGAATTAGCTCAATAGAAAAGTGAAATCAACCTACCGTGAACCTTCCACTTCTAACAAATCTTCTTCCTGGATTGGTAATCGTCCACGATGTCCTTATTGGCGAAAATACACCACAATCACATTGAAATTCTCCATCTCTGCTTTCCATCTTCCTCTCTGTTCTCGTCTTGTCTTCTTCGAACGACTCTTTTTCATTCCACACAAAATCGTCGCGAAATACACTGCCCTGTTGTTCATCCACACAGAGTCTAATACACACATCGAGAGCAAAAATGCCATTACACTTAGTTAATTGATCACGTGACAAGCACATGACTGGCTTTAATGGGAAAAACAAACGATTTTGTGTAACGTGCAACCAAAAATAAGTTATTTCATCTTAAAACAACGTTTTTAAATCAGATGTACCCGGCTGCAAAAGGTGTCTAACTGTACCTTTGTGACATTTACCCTTATTTTAATCGATAAATTTTATTTATTATTTTAAAAATGATATATTTTAAAACTAATATATTAAAAATAATATTAATTAAAGAGTGATTTATTTAAAAAATATAAAAATAAATAAATCATATTTTTCGGAAGATGAGATAGAGGAAAAGAAAGAATGGGTCGGTCCTATGCATTTTCTAAAAGTTAGAATGATAAGCGACGAGAATTTGTATTTTTAATTAAGATTTTAATATTTGTAATGTATTTATAAAAAAAATCAGTTTTAAATTTGTATTGTTCAAATTGAATTCGATTTGATCGGATTTGACCAAAAAATCTAATTTGAGTTGATTATCTAGAATTATAAGAATAGACCAAT
Source organism: Geranium rotundifolium (assembly GCA_963920655.1). Taxonomy (NCBI): domain Eukaryota; kingdom Viridiplantae; phylum Streptophyta; class Magnoliopsida; order Geraniales; family Geraniaceae; genus Geranium; species Geranium rotundifolium. The sequence continues at coordinate 19,105,404 of OY987320.1, read as the reverse complement.
ATGCTAACATTAATCAATTGTTAAAAGAAGGGAAAAAATTGTCATTTCATCATTCAAGTTTAAAATGGTAATAGTTTTCATTTGGGTGAATAGTTTTCATTTGGGTGACTCGTAAAGTTAAAAAAATATTAAGTGTACCTATGAGATAATTATGCCATCTGGGTATACATATATAATAGGGATAATGACAGTTTGTTACACCTAACTATGGTGAAATGACACTTTAATACCTAACTATAAACTTCTTTTTTTTAGTACCCTGACAATGTTTTTGTGACAACCTACCCCTAAAATGTCCAAAATGCCCTTGGTTTAAGAAACCAAAACCAAATTGGTTCAATTTGGTTTAAAAATCAGAATTGAACCGGTTCTTAATAATAATAATAATAATAATAATAATCTCTTTTCTTCTTCTTCTTTGGGTCGCCGAAGGTGTTCCCGGTCTCCAGCGAAGCTCTCCGGCGACCATCCTTAGCTTATTTTAGCCATTTTGGCATGAGGAGGAGGTGGGTTTGGTCAGAAGGCAGGTTTTGTGGTGGATGTCTTGTCGCAGCTTCCTCTCCGGCGAGCTCCGGCGGTGACTCTGGTGTTTGAAGACTTAAACAGGACAGATCGGGGTTTGTTGGGCCGTCGACAACACGAGCCAGGTCGAGGTGGATGTTTACTCATTCGATCCTTGATTGTTTCTGCTGGAACTCGAACCAGATCTGGTTTTTCCAGATCTGGGTTTCTCTCGAGGTTCGCCGCAGGTGGTCTCGACGGAGGAGGTGGGCTCGGCTTGCAGGTCAGAGAAGTTTATGGGTGACGTCCTCTATTGCAACCTCTCCGGCAACGACGACCGCCACGACCTGCTCGAAGCAGTCTCTAATGGAGGTCGCTTTCTTGATTTCTGAGGGCAAAAAGGACGTAGGGTCGGAGATTTTGGTCCGTTTGGTTCAGGCGGCGAGTCCGAGAGGCAATTCCGACGAAAGGCTAGTCAATTTCATGGTCTCGCCTGAGCGCCGCCGATAAGGCTCCGGGCACGTGAACGACAAGCACTCCTCCCTCAAGATCACCACCGTCAGCGACCCCAATACCAACGCCGACGAAAAGCTCGCCGAGGTCAGGGAGGTGCTCGCCAAGCTCGCCGAGCGTGTGGGCGTCACGCTCCTGTTCGTTGAAAAAGAAGAAGAACCGGTTCAATTGAAGTTGAACCGGTTTAATTCTGGGTTTTTAAACCAAATTGAACCAATTTGATTTTGGTTTCTTAAACCAAGGGCATTTTGGACATTTTAGGGGTTGGTTGTCACAAAAACATTGTTAGGGTACTAAATAAAAGAAGTTTATAGTTAAGGTATTAAAGTGTCATTTCACCATAGTTATGTGTAACAAACTGTCATTATCCCTATATAATATTAAGGATATCCCTATTTTGTATGTAAATTTCAAATAATGCATTAAATCCCATGAAAGGCCCAGTTATACACTAATGGACTTGCCCAACTCATGGACATGAACTTTTGTGTCGTTAGGTTGCTGACATCACACCCGTCAAAAACCACAATAATTTGAAATTTGAAATTTTTACTATATATGCATTAGCCAACGGTAACATTCTGTATGTGTCTGTCTCAGATTCATAAATCAATTGCTACCAAATTCCGAGAACCGCTCTGCAACAGAGGGAGATCATTTTTGTTCCCAGGCAGCCACTGACAGTCTCTGAAGAAATTAAAAAAAAGAGGGTCAAAGGAATGGACTTTTCCCATAAAATTTTCAACAATTCATCTGGTAAGTCTCTCTCACTCTTTGGTTTTTTCGGTAGGGGAGGTCATGGTCATGAAATCGGACCGGACCCTCCAGTTCTCTAATTACTAAAATCATACCCAAAACCATTATATGAGGAAACTGTTCGATTTCAACTAGGATTCTTTGATTTGACTTCCGATTCTACTGGTTAGATTTTTTTATTTTCAGTCTAGACTTAATCAAATTTACATGTCAATTTAGACAAACTTGAATCCAAATTATAGCTAAAAACTTGTAGCAGCAAATGGTGCACTCACAGAGCAATACATGTCTCAACAGACCAGTTTGGTTCTAAATTGGTTAATCACAATTTTTAGTCTTAAAGAATCGAAACCGAACTGAAATCAATGGTTCCTTTAAAATTATAACCAAAATCAAACTATTGTCCACGATTATAAATTTTTTGGTTCCAGTTTCGGGTCTGTTCTCGGTTCAGGACCCAAAATGCACGTCCCTAGTGATTGGTTCTTTATCTTTGTTTTTGGTTGGAAAAGATTCAAACTTTATGACATGATCTGAGAATTTTGGTTCTTTACCTTTGTCTTTGATGCAAGATGAAGAAGACATTGATGAGGAAACTGAGGAAGAGAGAGGTGATTGGGTTTTGAGAGAGGCATTAAAGTCTTTTCTCACATTAGTTGTTCTGTCACTGTGCACCTTATACACATCTTCTGATAGGAGCAGCCACTGGGAAAAGATTCAAACTTTCTTCTCTGAATCATCAACTCAGATAGGAGCAGCCATTGGGCTTGGCTCAACTGTTGCTCTTCTGGTAATGGGTTCTCTTTATCTGAACAAGAAGAGAAGATCTGATGCAGAAAAAGAACCTTCTCTTTGTCCGGAACCATTACCAGCAGCTACAACGGTGGAAGGGCAATTTGGTTCTTCCAGGAATGCTTCAAACTCAACCCAACCAACAAAAACAGCTCTTCCAATGGAGGAAGGGCAATTTGGTCAACTGGGTTCTTCCAAAAATGCTTCAAAGTCCACCCAATCAACAAAAGATGAGAACTTGATGAATCATGTGAACATAAAGAGAGCTAAAGCAGAAAAAGAAGCTTCTTATTCTGAATCGGAACCATTACCACCAGCAGCTCCAATGGAGGAATGGCAATTTGGACATTTTGCTTCTTCCAAGGATGAACAATTACCAGCAGCTCAAATGGAGGAAGGGCAATTTGGTCAACTGGGTTCTTCCAAGAATGCTTTAAAGTCAACCCAATCAACAAAAAATGAGAACTTGAATGCACCAAGAATACAGATGCTGAGTGAGTTTGTGGTGATGAGCACTAGCAGTGTTTCAGTGAAGAGCACAAGCACCAATTACTCTGATTCAGTTCCAATCAGCTCAAATTCCAGGAAACTGGCTATGAAGAACAAAGACAATGTGGAGGTGGTGGTGACAACTCCAGTGAGAAGGTCAAGCAGAATCAGAAGCCTCTCAATCACATCTCCTTGAAGATCAATCAATTTACAGTTCCATTACAAAAAGAAACAGCTTTCCCTGTTGCTTCTTCACATAGCTTGTATTTGTAATTGCAATGTACCTGATTCTGTATCCATTTTGAGGTTTGAAATTTTCATTGTCCTCAATATCATAAAATTGTACTGAAGACAAGTTTGAGACTGTTTAGTTATCTCCATTTTCTATCCGTCCAGTTAGAGATACTACATTTCTATCAGGTTCTTAAATTTATTTCTCAATATAAAATGATAATAATAATGGTAAAATTGTCATTCAAACAAGTTTAATGATCATGTCTGAGTTCAGAAATTGTCATTTGAATTCAATATTGATAACATAACATTTCATAAGATCATTGATATGGGTAAGCATCAAATTGGCTGTTTTATCAAATATATTCCTCAAGGTTAGAATGAATTAAAATAAGCAACTAATCAAAAATTAATTACAGACTAATAAAATTAGTCAGAACATTATAGAGCAATACTATTGAATTAAGCAATTTCTATCAGGTTCACAACATGTTTAAAATCGCCAAATAATTTGGAAAATTAATTAAAAAATAAAAATTACTCTCAAACAATTTTTTTCCTCAAGAAAACATATTCAAAATCACTCCTCAAGATGTAAAATTAACTTCTCAAAACTGTTTTCACAGAAAAATTTAACTCTTTTTTCTTCCTAAAATCAGATAATAATGATACTTGCAGTGTGAGGAAGATGATTGTTGAGTCAATCAATGGTTATATGAAAGTCAACTGCCCATCTTCCTCCAATCAGATTGTTGGTTTTGCAGAGAAATCTTTCGGTTTCAGAGTGCATTGAAGCACAAAGCCGATACACACAATCTCTGCTTGCTTCTCTTTGGTTTTCAAAGAGACTTTAGGAAATTCCTATGAAAATAATATTAAAATCAGAGACAAATTGAGTTGGCGATTGCTGTTGCGTCTCAAGAGTGTTTATATATAGATGAAGATATTACTAGGGTTTTGCAGAGCTGGGAAATTACGGAAATGTCCATTTATATGGGCCAGTTTTCTTGGGTTTGGGTTTTTTGACATTTTAACCCATACTGTGGCCCAATAGCCTGTGTGATGATTACTGAAAGGACCTTTTAGATGGGCCCGTTACAGGGATGGGATAACAACTGGACGGTCCGAGAAACGCGAGGAAACATCCTTCGAACAAAGAATCCTTCCTGTTTTTAGTAATCTTGGTCTAATTTCAGTTGGTTCGGGGATATGGGATTTCCATCACGTTGATTTTGGAATATTTTGATGCTCGGTGTCATTTATAAAATATAAAATAATTAAAATTGATTTATATAACAAAGTTTGTTATAAATTATTGTGGCCCCCACCTATTTATCTTACTTGAGAGGCCTTTGTTTAGGCGGTTATGTTGGGCTATAAATAGAACCATAAGACTCAAATGTTGTGGTAATATCCTTTTACGCACACACTATTATAATGTAAAGGCTATGCTCCATTTCTCACATCTATGTCTCTTACAAATTTTCGTTCCTTCCTTTTTAGTGGTTGATTTTATTTTACAACAAAGTTCAAATAAATCAGAGTACTAACGGTTGTCCTATACTGATAATTAGAGTACTACGAAAGAAAAAAAGAAGTTAAAATATCAAAGTGTGAATCAATTATAGTTAGGTGTATTAAACTGTCATTTTCCCTTTTTCATCAGTGACCTTTAACAAATTTCGGACCGACCCGTCACTGGTTTCCATTTAACATTTTTATCACAGTGTAGAATGATTTTCTTAGCAAACAATCAAAAGTCCGTAAGAGGAAGATAAGATTCTGAGGGTTGAATATATGGAGTTTGGAGAGATGGAGCCCTCCAAATCCAAGCAGTAGATTAAACGAAGAAAAAGGCACTCTGAAGTGCTGCCAATAACCTCAAAAGGAAATGTAAGTAAAAAGAAGTAATCAACATTTGACACAATAATTAGTTTTATTTTTCTTTTCTTATAAAATTGGGGAGCAAAACATATACAATTGTTGGGGACAACAAAAATAATAGCTTGAAGATGATGGAGGTCGAATTCATATCTGGCAATTTGCAGCTGCGTAACAACACAAGAAACAATGTCAGATATTGTATTGTACTGGGTAAATGAGGAAAATGTCACTTAGCTCCGTCGGGGTTTACACGTTTTTCACTTAGCTCTCTCGTCCGAAAAATACGTTCTGAGAGACTCCCGAACTTTCCAAAATTCTCACAGAACTCTAACAGTGTTAGTTTTGTCGTGAAAAGTCTAAAATACCCTCAGTTCACTATTCAATTTTCAAACTAATACCATTGCTTCACTGTTCACAGTTGAACCGGCATTGCTGGACCGAAGACACGAACCCGCACCGGTTCTCCCAGAAGATCTAGAACCCACTGTCGCCGACGTTGGCCACGCGGAGACGGTCGCCGTCGAGCGCGGCGATGCAGGCGGTGGAGGAGTCGTAGGCCACGTTCATCGGGTCGGTCTCGACCCCGGCCATCCATTTAGGAGCACGGCGGCGCTGGTCATGAGCTGGCGGGCGTAGACGCCGGCGTCGATCCCCTTCCTTGCCCAGCTGCCGGTGGCCTGCTCGGCCTCGCAGACGAAGTGCGAGTCCTCTCCGAGAGACGTCGATCTCTGGCTTGTGGAGGCGATGGGTTAGCCGAGGGAGGGTTGAGGCGAGGTTCCTAGAGGCTGAACAGCTTGCCGATGGTTGCCGTGTCGTTGCCGTTGCCGTCGTCGTCGCGGCGCGTGGGGATCGTGGGTGGTGAAAATACAAAAAGGAAGTAAGTGAAAAAACACGAGAGAGGTAAGTGAAAACCCTCAAAAGGATATGTTTATCATTTTTACAAAAAAGAGTTGACTTTTGACCAAAACTAACGGTGTTAGGGTTCTGTGAGAATTTTTGAAACTTCAAGGAACTCTCAGAATGTATTTCTCGGGCGAGGGAGCTAAGTGAAAAACGTGTAAACCACGAGGGGGTTAAGTGACATTTTCCTATGAAAATATATTGACAAGTTTAAGGACATGGTTTTGGATTCCTCTTCGACAAGTAGCAGTGGTTGGGGATCGAGGATCAAGTAGTACCAGCCCAACGCCGATCTACGATCTAACTCTAAGCATGCCCTATTCTAGGATTTCTCCAATCATATAAACAGAAAATCAGGAGCTCTTGAAAGTTAAGAAAAATGAAATACTCACTGCAGTACACAAATTGATTGAGGTCGAGAGTAACAGTTCCTTGCTTTTCCGTATCAAATGAGTTGAACAGATTCCTGAAACAAAAATACAGTGAGATTAACATTAATACATGCTTATACCATCCAGAAGAACTTGTTATGCTACATTTTTACAGTAACCTGGTTTACATAATGATCAAATTTCTGTCCATAACAAAAGGTAATTAAAAAGTTTTAGCTTTTTTCTTTTGTTTTCCAATTAAAGTCTAAGCTATTCAAAAGATGGAATCTTTAACTTTGTTCAATTCTTTAGGGATCTCTTCATCCATCTAATTGAAACTCCCTCGGATGATAATGAAGATGCCCATCTAATACTACCCGAAGACACATATAGACTGCAACTGGAAATACATTCTATCATTTATTTTATCCCATATATGTGCTAATTGTACTTGTAGTATATGAATATTTTCAATGGAAGTTTATGAATCTAATAACCTACCGAGCTGACTGTAAGAATATACAAATCGATGTGAAGGCATCTAGTCGAAACGTTCCATCTTTCTGCTGATCAAAGCACTGTACAATATAAAAATAAATGTATTAGCATTTTGAACTAAATAAAATTGAAAATGAATTATTCACATTAACTTATAACCTCCCCTTCTACTGATTCCCATAAAGATATGAAACCATCATGGATAATCAATATATTATTATTACACGAGATCAAGCAAAGTGTACTGCAATATATATACCGCACTGTCCTATTACACTTCACATGCAATAATGCATGGTATTTTAAAATAGCATAGTTGCAATAACTTCTGCCATGAGGGGAATGATGAAGAGAGTTGGTTAAGAAACAGTCTAATTTTAGAGCTTAAAACAGAAGCCAAGCCAAGGGACAAAACAGCTCATAAATTAAGATTTGGCAGGCCAGCATGCCTATTGGATGGAGCGAATTGGGTATGATAACCCTATATAAATTAGATAAAGTTAAATACAACAAAAATAAAACTCTCCCGATAGTTTTCATAGGATAAATATATATATAGCTTCATTTCAATTCCATTGCCCTGTAAGTTTCAAGTAGCAAATATAATTTATTTCTTATGCCATGGTCTCACGGTACCTAATCATGGATCCTGAAAAGTTAAATAAGTACCGTACTTGAGTAGCAAATACATGGTAACCAAGCATCACATCTTACTTGAGCAATTAAGAAGATGAGTAGACAACTACTCCCTCCATCCCAAAATAAGTGTCTTACTTTCCTAAATTTTATGTTCTAAAATGATAGTCCACGTTTCTCGCACCAATATCCTTAAATGTGTAAACTATAACTACTTAGTGAGCAACCACGTGAGAGAACATGTGGACGTATAGGGAAATTCATGCACAAACTCCACTGATCCTTATTTTTTGTTGAAAAGCAAATGGGACACATTTTGGGAGGAAGGATTAAGAGCATGCAAGAAAAGTTACCACGTAATACTTCTTACTTGAGACATAGAACCCAAAACTCGAGTATTTAGTAATAAACCTTTTGTATATTCCATCGACGTTGATGTTACGAAGTTTGGTTCTTGGAATTTCAAAAGAAAAAAAAAGAACTTTAAGTTTTTACCTCACAGATTGTGTGAAATGTAGTAGTGTCCAATGAGAAACCAACCTTTTCCAATGCCTGTACCAACCTCTCAACAGTTACAGCAACAAGATTGGAAATGAGCACACCAGATAGGGTAGGGTAATGTGTTAACATTAAAAGGGAAGCATAACAATCTACATCCCTGTAAATTATTTATTTAAAGTATACAGGACTGAATGCTTAGAAAATACCTTATATGCATCATCAGCAACAAGATATCCACATCCTCTGTAACAATCACCAAATACATATTTTAGTTTCAATGATTTGCAGCCGACAACACAATAAAAAAGGGAGGCATCATAAATATGCAATGTGTTAAAAGCTGAACCGGAGGTTGAACCAGTCATTTCAGCCTGTTCCACCACCCACTGAGTCAAACGATGATATGACACAATAATTTTTTGACCAATCAAAACCCGGTTGGACCGTCCTCCAGTTTGACAAAGAACCAGACCGGGCCACTGTAGGGTGTCGGTCAAACAGGCTATCTAGCTCATTTTATGTTTAAGACGTGACAAAATGTATATTACGAGTGATGGACACTGTTACAGGAGGGTGTGCCAGAAATTTTCTCTCATCCAACCTAAAACAATCACAATGTAATTCCCTATATTTAGAATATTCTCAAAATTTTCCATGACATCTATATGAATTTTGGTTGCCAAAAATTATAGGACAAACATTAGCGAGTGCACTGCCAACAAACTAAAGAAAGGAATAGCATAACTAGCTGCCAAGTATGATTCAAATCAGCTGGTTTATAATTTATGACAAATTAGAGAGACAAGACAGATATACATTATAGTTTTCTAACAAAATAGTAAGGATGTTCAATAATGAATTCAAAACATAAAGACTGAAAGCAGTAAAATAGAATGAAGCGTAAGTAACTTTTCCATTTCTGCAAAGGCTTGTTGAACCTGCAAGGAAATTAGAAGTAAGCAAATAGATGGAAGTTAGTTATAGAGGTCTACCAAATCAGAGTGAGCAAATAATAGAAAATTTCAAACAAAAGGGCGGAGGAAACAACGTTAAGTATGTACAATAAAATACTAAATATTATAAACAATTTATTACGATGCAGGATACCATGTTTCATTTTGATGACTCGGCTGTCAAAAGAGTAAGTGAGGCTCTCGTTTGCCAGATATGTAGCATAAATAGTGATGTTAGTGTTGGAAACACTAATAATTGAAATTTATTCCTCAGCGTCAGTGCAGTTCAAGAACGGTGACATGTCTCACATAATAAGAAAAACAGTCTACTTAAGTATACCTATTCTGACTATGGAGGTTCAGATATACCTCATAAAATGCATCTGACCAAGCTGCTACCAAAGTTATCAACAAAAAAATGGTATATGTCATGATAGAGAAATCCCTAGCCATGCAAATGTGAGAGACCCAAATTTGCCAGGTAATATATTAGTAAAATACTAAACTCATCTCAAAGGATTCTTGAGCACAATAGCAAGAGCATGTTATGTAAGCAAAATAACACGTCAGTCATTTATCATGGATGTTAAGTTGATTGCAATGGGCACGGGACATACTAACCTTAAGAAGAAACTTGCTGAGAGCAACAAATTCTGAGGACGGACAACATTAGAATTAGAACGATAATCTGATATCAATCCAAAGTGAGATTTTAAGTAGAAAACCATAATGTTAGATACCAATCATCACATGTGAACAAAAGAGATGGACACGCATAGGATGCCAAGCATCATCATTTGACCATGATCAGAAAATCACAAGAACGAAATTATTTGTTGTTCAATTTCCTTAACAGCTTCACAGTTATGTCTGCAATGCCCATCCCCAAGATTATGTTTCACAAAACGAAAAACACTCTTCTGCTCAAGGCAGTTCGGATACAGCCTTAAAAGTTGTGTTTATCAATACGGGGTCAAATTATCTCACTTATTAAGCTACATTGTCGTTCACTGGGAATCCAAATCCATTCATTGTTTAGCTCAACAACAATTCGGGGTAGATTATGCATCTTACCAGAAGGTCAATCCATATCTTGGAGTGCAGACCAATATCCTCGATGCACATATGAAAAATTCAAATCCAAAATCTAAAAACAAAATGGAGTGCATACAAATACCATATTCACAGCATTGTATTGTGTATAGAAGTCAGACATTCTAATTTTTGTTCAATCAACAAAGGCATTTTTGTGGTTAGCAAAATCTACAATGATATGATTTCAGATAATGGTAAAAATTGAGAAAAAAGTAACATTCAAGTCAGTCCAGTGATTGAGCTCACCTCCAAAGCTCATATTACCATTTCTGTCAAAATCATACATCCTGCAACAAAAACAAACAAGTAAATAAGAGGACAATAATGAATTTAAAGACATTGCTCATAAATAATGGCGGACCTGATCATTTGATGGACAACTGAGAGAGGGAATTCTAGGTTTCCAATAGCAAGAGCACTCTGATTGATCATCAGAAAAGTTGTGATTACTGAAAAGAAGAAAGTATAGTGTTGGAGGGCTCGAGAAGAAGAAGAAGAACCTGGAGCTGATCGGCATTGATGCTTCCAGTTTTGTCCGAATCAACTCCATCGAAGCACTCTCTCAAGATCGCACTGTTCGCCATTTCCACTCCCAACTCACCTTGTCTCGTTTCCTATTCGTGGTGATCCGCACTATAATCCTATACGACGTCGTTTTAGTTTCGTTACATTTACACGGTATATGATGATAACAACAACAAGCTACTTAACATCGCGGTATCTCAACAGGGGTGGGCACTTTCGACCCGGAGACTAAACCAGAATCAGAACCAAAATACCGGGAATCGTGAATAACGGTTTCGGCTCTAGTTCTAAAAATAAAAGAAGTACAGATTTTCGGTTCGGTTCCGGTTCTTCAAACATAAAACATACAAGTACCTAGAACCGGACTGCTATGTTAAACATTCATTGAACCACCATCAGTTTATATGAAGCATAGAGATAAAGTACGTTAACCAAAAAATGAATCGAGAAAGATATATTACTTTATCTTTCATTAGTAATTTATTTGCAAATTTTATAATTCAATTGAATTTAATAATTAAGTTTTAATGTTTTTGTTTATTAGAATTTTTAATGATTAGAAATTTCATGTTTTTGTCTGAAAATCGAATTAAATCGTCTAATTTAGACCTTAAACCGTATCTTAAACCACATAATTTAGATATCAAGAGTCCTTGTACCAATCTTGCATTCATTTTGTGTAGGTCGATGCTTCATCCGTAGACCTTTCTTTCATATCGAATCTGTACTCATTTTGTTTCGCCGTGTTGTACAGTTGGCTTAGTTTCTCGTAAGTTTCTTAGGCCGACTCCTGCTTTGGTCTAGGCTAGAAGTAACTGGCACGGTCTGATCCTATCCACCCTCGAGCAGTGATCTATAAAAATAAAGAATTGATCAGTTCTAACGGGTAGAACCGGAGAACCAAACCGGATAAACAATTCCATAACCAAATCGTCCCATCATGTAATGATTCCGGTTTCGGTTCTCAAGAGTTGAGAACCAGGGAGTATGATTCGGTTTGGTTCTTGATCTATGCTCATCCCTCTATCTGAATACAAAAAAAGACAAGTAAAATTGCATGTTGGAAGTGGAACACATTATAAGGTTTATGTTACTTTTTTTTCTCTATACCAAGTTTGAAGGTTCTCTAGATTTAGGGATGGCAAAAAAATTCGAACCTGACGGTACCCGATCAACCTGCCCTATTCGGAACGGGGTGAAACCCGATGTTTTGTGGGTTTGGGTCGAGTTCGGGTTTTATAAACGGATTTTTTAGCGGGTCGGATGCGGGTTGACCTATACCCGATCTGATTTCGATCCGCACTCGTACGAATTTAAAATAATAATAATTTATATATTAATATTATATAAGACAATTTATTTCTCCTTATATTTTTTTAACAAAAAAGTGAAAAAATAAATAAATTTTAATCATCTAACTCACTAAAAAAATCTAAATTAATATAATATGACATATTTATATTAACTTTTGTACTTGTATTATAAGAGAAATTTGTTAATTGAATCAATATTTGAATTTTTGGGTCGGGTTTTGGGTTTCTGATAAAACTTCGAATCCGATGGATTTTTTGCGGGTCGGATACTCTCTCACGGTAAGCGAGTTTTTTGCAGGTCGGGCACCTGCTCACGATGAACGGGTGCGGGTTATGTTAAACCCGACCCAAACTCAACACGTTTTCATTCCTATCTAGCTTGCGATGATTTCAATAATTTACCAATTTTTGCATTCGTTGTTTAACAAATTTCCCGCTATAAACAACATATTCACTTGCTTCATCTCATCTTATAGATGTGTTATGATTTGCTCAAGAATCGAGAATATTCTAATTCAATGACCTCGTGTAAATTACTTGATTTTGTAAAAGTGTTTGATTGATGATTTTAAAGGCTTAAGGTTATTACAATTTATACATGATACTAGGATGGTAGAAAGGAAATAATCTCTCCTTCCGTATTGAGCCCATGATTCTAAACCCATGATACGGGTTGCTCATCACTTACTGATCCATTTGGCAATCCTGATGTGCTCAATTATGGTTTATATCCTACTATCTATTTGACCCGGCTATATAAGATCTTATTTGTAAATAATTAAATATTGTGAATATTTATCTTGATTTCATGACTCTAGAGATGTACATCATTGTACAAGTCAAGTCAGTAGACTAAAGTCGTAGGAGATAAAAGGTCGGAGGAAATAATATGACCTTTAATAAGGCATTTCAATACTTCCTTTCAAGTTAGAATATGAATATTAGAAATGTCCAATTTGCACATAAGTTGATGAAAGTGATCACGCCCAAGTTCCTTAGTGAATTGATTTAGAGTGGAGCACCGATGCTTGGAATTGTTGTTTTACAAAATGACAGTGGACCTGGATCAATGTGAATGCATTTTGGATGAGATATGCGACTCTAAACCAATCCTTGAGACAGTGGTGAGGGCAGAGTGTTCGTTTTAGCAGTTGAAGACTATTTATAAAATTATTACTGTTTCTCACCAGTACACGTGGCACGGTCCCATAAACACACAGCTCAAGAAACCTCTCCTTTTCCTCCTCTGAAGAGTGTGTTGATTATTTCCCCCAAAAATCCAGTCTTGTCAATTTCCTCCCATTTGTTAACATTAACAACTCTGTGGTCCACTCCTCTGCCAATAGACACAATCCAATTTTCTGGTTCTGGGGTTAGGGAGAAGAATGGGTTCGAATGGAGGTGGAGTCATGGTTCACGTTCGCTGCTCCAATGGCTCCAAATTCACTGCGACCACCACCCTTGATTCGACCGTTGCAGAATTCAAACTGCTTTTGGCTCAAAACTGTGGCGTTCCAGCTGATCAGCAGAGGTTGATTTACAAAGGCCGCATTTTGAAGGATGCCCAAACCCTAGAAAGCTATGGTAAGGGTTCAATTTGTGTTTCTTGTTGCAGTTTGAATCTGGGTTTTAGTTATTATGAGCTTCTGATGTGGCTATTATGATGCGTGAGTAGTGAAGGTATTTGGGTTCGTCAGCAATGCATGATTATAAAGTTTATTAGCAGTTTGAGCTATAAGCAAAATGATCTGTCAGTGTATATTACTGTGGCAGTCTGATCATTTCACAACCTGAATTAACTTAGATTAGTGCAAGTGTGTGTTTTCTATTGACTCCTGTAACTGGGAGGGCATTCTTTGTTATAGGATCTGATGACATTGCTATGTAGTGAAGCTTATTTTACTGAGTTATTTTTTTCTTTTCATAGTTTGTTTCTTCTTCTTTTCATTTTCATGGGAAAGGTTTTTGTGATAAAGGTTAAAAGATTTTTCATTGCTTTTCATGGACAGCAGAGAAAACTGATATGTTCTTGTGGATGCATTTAGTTGACTCATTGACTAGTCAAATTTGCATCAGAGATTATTTGTTGGAATAGAATATAACTCAGAATGTGGCACCTCAATTTTGCATGTGATGCAATCTTAGCGAGTGACTCTTAGTTCCTAGCCCACACATGTTTTTAGGTTGGGCATGTGAGCAGACTCATGTGAATACATTTTTGTATATTTGCTATGTAATGGTTGTTTCGTATTAGACATTTTGCTACATTGAGTGACTCAAGACATCAGTTGGTAATGAGCTTCCTGCACTATTTGTGTGGTCTTACCTTTAACATCTCTTGTTGTAGATTTAATATCTCAAGACATCAGATGGACTCTGGGGTGGGAAAATTGTTTAGTTTTTGCTTTTGGAAGTGGGAGAACTTCCTTCCCAGTTCTCATGTCTTAGTTTTATCTCATAGTTGGTAACTACATGCCAAAAGTTAATTACTTCGTTTAACTGCAAGAAGCCCATGTTTACGTTTGCATCTTTAAAACATTTTAAGTTAGTTTTCTTGTAATATTCTATCCCGCCTTCCTTATCAGGGGCTAGTGAGCCCTTACTATGGAAAGGTGACAAAGTTGAGAGAAATTTTTTAAAAAATTCCATGTGTATTGGGCATAATCGTTTTCTTTTAATTTTCTAAGGATGGCCTTATTTTACTTAATATATTCTCTTGTTGAACTTGAAGGTTTGCAGGCTGATCACACTGTTCATATGGTTCGCGGTTTTACCCCAAATGCATCAACTCCTTCTGCAACTCCACCTCCTAATGCTGCCACAAATCCTGGCATTCCTAATGCTACAACAGGAGTTACACGGGGTGTTGGTTCCAATGAAGCTGGGAGTTTTGATGGTGCTGGTCTTGGGGCTTCTTTATATCCTGGACTTGGTTTCAATCCGCTAGGTGCTGGTGCTGGTGCTGGTGGTGGGGCACCTGGATTATTTGGAGCAGGACTTCCAGAATTTGAACAAGTACAACAACAACTTACTCAAAACCCCAACATGATGCGGGATATCATGAACATGCCTGCCATTCAGAACATGATGAATAACCCCGACTTAATGCGTGGTTTAATCATGAGCAATCCTCAAATGCGTGATATTATTGACCGGAACCCCGAGCTTGCTCATGTACTTAATGATCCTGCGATTCTCAGGCAAACATTAGAGGCTTCAAGGAACCCTGAGCTTATGAGGGAGATGATGAGAAATACCGACAGAGCGATGAGTAATATTGAGTCTTCTCCTGAGGGGTTTAACATGCTAAGGCGTATGTATGAAAATGTTCAGGAGCCACTTTTAAATGCTACAACTATGGGTGAGAATACTGGGAATGCTGTGGGTTCTAACCCATTTGCTGCTCTCTTGGGAAATCAAGGTGAGACGCAAGCCAGAGATGGGTCTAACAACTCTTCAACTGCTGATTCCGATTCAGCTACAGTGGCTGCCCCAAATACAAACCCACTTCCCAACCCTTGGAACAACACAAGAGGTAAGCTGTCACCAGCTATTTATTTATATTTGGCAAACAGAAATTTTGTGTAAACTTGAAGCCCATTTATATCTGTGGAAATGATGGGCTTTTCACTCATACAAGAAAATATGTTCCTGCTATCCCATATAATCAGTATTATGGGAATTTATTGAATCCAACCTTATGTCTACAAGGTAATTTCTCAAATACAATTGGAAGGGAGATTCTAGTGCAACCTGAATCTCATTTTAAGTCTCTTCTTGCATCTATATGACTTGTCATGTTAGTTAGAGCACGTTAGCCTCGTGTCATTATACCAATTCTAACATAGTTGAGTCACTAACACTATATTAGCTTCTGTCTGTATGCTTTCAGATTGTATCAAATCTTTCGTACTTACCAGAAGCATTGAATGTTGTTGCAACATTTTCCTTTGATGTTACACATCATTTACTATATGTTGTAAATGGTCAGGGGGAACCCAGGCGAACACTACAACAAGGTCAACTCCTGCTGGTGAAGCAAGAGCAGCACCGGGCGTCGGTGGTCTCGGAGGGCTTGGTCTGCCTGATATGCAGAGCATGCTTAATGGCATGCCAGATGCGACGCAGTTGAATCAGATGATGCAAAATCCAGCTATATCACAGATGATGCAGAGCCTCCTCTCCAATCCCCAATATGTGAACCAGGTGCTTCAAATAGTTAGATTAGACTCAAGTTTTTGAGGTGGTGGTTATATCATTGGTTCATTTCACAAATGAGTTTTTGAATTTTAGGTTCTCAATCTCAATCCTCAGCTGCGTAGCATGGTTGATTCAAATCCTCAGCTGAGAGAAATGATGCAAAATCCTGAACTGCTTCGTCAGCTAACTTCACCCGAGGCAATGCAGGTACATTCTTTATAGTAGCATTTTGTCACAGTTGCCTCTTGTTATGGAACTGAGTTGCAGCAATCTTTCAGTGTAAGGCATGGCATAGCCTTTTAGTTTTCCATACACTCCCTACATTTACAATAGTGGCCTATTTGACTTCTGCACACAATAAATAGTTCTATCATTGTTAGCCCCTTAACATGAGATCTTATTGTCTATCAACATGTTTTCGTACCATAACAAACTGAAAATGCTATTCCGTACTAATTTTAATGATACCAGTGAAAAAACAAGTTATAATTCCCCCATAAAAAATAGGGAGATACATTTTTAGTATGGTGGAAAGTGATAAAAGGACAAAGGAAGTGCATTGCTGGAATGATGTATGTAGCCTTGTCATTGTTAACTGAAAGTGGTATTTTAACATTTTCACACTGTTATCATCACTTATGGCTGACCTTGTTACCTATCATTGTTGTTCTCTCGCAGCAAATGCTAACTTTACAACAGTCGCTTCTACCTCTCCTTAATCGACCACAGTCAACCCAGTAAGTAGGAACATACCTCTATTTACTGTGACAGTTTGTGTAACATATTAGACATAATTTTTTTTGCAGTGATAATATGTGATGCAATACTTTTTATAGTAGCATGTTAATTAATATGTTGTAGCAATTTTGGCCAGAAAAAAATGGGGTCCCATTTGAATCCTATCTACAAAATAGATGTGAGAGACGGAATGTTGTAATTAATTAAGGGTGATATAAAGAGCATGAAGACACCTTGATTCTTTTTTCAATACAAAATCTCTACCAAATATCATACTGATCCAGTTCATGCTTTATCGTACTATAGCCGAAACAGCACTTCATCATTGGTTTTGATACTTTTTTTTGCACAGGGAGCAAGGTCAAAGTGGTGGTGGAATGGCAAACAACAATGCTAATCTGGATATGTTGATGAATATGTTTGGCAGTCTTGGGGTTGGTAGTGTCAGTCCAAACACATCTGATGGTTAGAGTTTTCTCTTGTTTCTCAAACAGAAGGACATATTGTTGTTATTTGGCCTCTGATTATCTTTTATGGATTGCAGAAGCAGCAGAAGAGCTGTATGCAACCCAACTCTACCAACTTGAAGAGATGGGGTTCTTTGACGTCCAAGAGAATATCAGGGCACTGCGTGCAACTTCCGGGAATGTTCACGCTGCAGTAGAGCGACTTTTGGGAAATCCAGGCCCTTAAACTCCAATATAGTGGACATGACATGTGCAAGACTATTAGTCATTTTGAGATAGATATTGTAAGGAACTGAAGATTTGATAATAGAGCAAGTAGAGAAACATACATGACATGGCATTCATAGGGCTTTCAACTTGTGGATACAATACAATACAATACAATACAAGCTTATTGCATTCCATGTTTTATTTTTGGATCAGAATGAGTAGGACTTTTTTCTTCAAACAAAATCTCAACTGGTTTTGTGCATTGCAAAATTGTATCAAGGAAATTAGGATTCACTGCAGGAACCCAAAATTACTGTCGTTGAACCCAAAATTAGGATTACAACAAAAGCTGGTACAAAACTGTATAAGATTTTCCAATGTGATATCCTACACTCTACAGAACCTAAGCTAGATTACAACAAAAGCTGGTACAAAACTGTATAAGATTTTCCAATGTGATATCCTACACTCTACAGAACCTAAGCTAGCACAAAACTGTAGATATAATCTCTTAACCAAAAGACTAACTATACTCAGTTTCTCTGAATCACCAAAACTCGTCACTCCCTTGTTGAATGAGACAACTCTTCATAAATCATGCTTGCTTTCATCAACCTTCATAGGAATATGCAACCACTTTATCATTTTGTGAATCTCATTTCTTTCTGGGTGGGAGGAATCCTCCCCGGCAACAAACCTACACGCCTTGTCATCGATACGCGCCAAACTATAACCCGAAACAACCCTCACTCCTCTCTCTTTCACCAACTTCCTCATTTTCGCAGCATCAGTCCAATGCCCGCCCATTGCATACAAACTCATTGCGTGCATGTAACCTGTCGAGTTCCCAGGATCCAAGTCAAGGACACGTTTGGCGGCTGCTGCCCCCACCTCTATGTTTACATACGTCCTACAAGCACTCAGCAACGCTCCCCAAACACTTGGACTCGCCTCCAAATGTTCCGGCATCTTTTCTATTATACGCAATGCACTATCCAGTCTTCCTGCCCGAGCCACCATGTCAACCACACATGAATAATGTTCCAATCTAGGGACAATCCCGTCGTCTTGGACCATTGCTGCAAAAAAGGAGAGCCCCTCTTCGATTAAACCCCCATGACTACACGCAGACAAAACCGACAGTGCAGTCACTGCATTCGGCTTCAGACCAACTTGTCTCATTTCGGAAAGCAGCGCTAAAGCTTCATGTGCAAGGCCATGCATTCCATATGCAGCTATCATTGCACTCCACGAGACTATGTTTTTATGGGGAATTCGGTCAAATGCCTTTCTCGAAGGATTTAGTGCTCCGCATTTGGAGTACATGTCAACTATAGCAGTCCCTACCGCTACTTCTGCTTCAAAGCCTCTTCTAATTGCAATTCCGTGGGCACACTTAGACCATTTCAGGTCAGCAGAAAGCGTGCAGGCCTCAATCAGATTTATAATGGTGACAACATTGGGATTCACCTGTGCCCGGTTCAGCTGTTGAAACACAGCTATTGCTTCGTCTGGCTTTCCACAATGAGTGAACCCCACCATCATAGTACTCCATAACACTACATCCCTTATCTTCACACCACCAAAAAGATTTGACGCAAGATCAGCACGATAGCAGCTTGCATACGTGTCGATTAAAGAATTTATCAACAATTGATTCAAGTCAAAATGTTGCCTGAGAATTACACAGTGAACTGACTTGCAGTGCATTGGGAGGACAAAATACTTGCATATTTGAAGAATATTTACAAGCGCAACCTCATCAACCTCCATGCCTTCCTTGTTCATTGAGCGAAAAAGTGATAGGGCCTCTGAATGTTTCTTGTTGAGGACAAATCCGGATAAGATAGAATTCCAGGAGATATTGTTCTTTTGTGGCATCTCATTAAATATTCTATAGGCTGAATCAACAGCAGAGCATTTAGAATACATATCGATTAAAGAGTTCCCAACAAACAAATCACAATCTAAACCTCTATGTATCACCAATCCATGGAGCAATCTCCCCATAGAAACATCCCTCAAACTAGTACAGGCTTTAAGAGCACTAACCGCAATTACACCATCGGGTTCAATCATCCTGGATATCATCTCCCGAAAATATCGCAACCCAATTCCAGGATCCTCTATCTGCATAAAACCCTTAATCATCACACTCCAAGATATAACATCTTGATCACACATTTCAACAAACAGTCGTTGTGCACATTCCATGTTCTCAACCGCATACATACCCAACAAAGAGTTTTGAACGGAAGGAAAAGCCGAAAACCCACTCTTAGTCATGTAACCATGCAACGTTTGTCCTTGGACAGTAGAACTCTGATTACGGCACGCCCGAATCACAAGCACCAACGTGGAAATGTTGGGTTCGAATCCAGCAACCCTAGCTTGATTAAACCACCACAACCCATCTCGCGATGCACCTTGCCTAAGGTACCCATGAATCAATATATTCCAAGAAACCGAATCCCGACTCTTCATGTCATGAAAAAATCTCAGAGCAGAATCCAAGTGGCCATGTTTCGCGTACAGGTCCATCACTGAATTACCAACGGAAGTGAGCGATTCAAACCCTTTCTTGATCAAAGATGCACGAATAAACTCCCCGTGCCTAAACGATAGGTATGAGCACGCTTTAACAATAGAAGGGAAGACAGAAGGGTCAGTAGGTCTAATTCCAACATTATTCATTTCACAGTAGTGTGAAACCAATTCTTGCCATTTCCCACAACATGATAGTTGTTTAATCAAATTAGGCAGATTTGAAGGGAAGATTAGAGTTGGGGGTCGCATTGAACCTATTGTCAAATAAATGCAACCCCCAAAAAGTTTCTTCCTTTTAACTTAGAAATGCCCAACATAAAACAGAAACACTGCCTGCCAAATTCAAGAAGCCAACGAAATGAAATCAAGAACAAAATACTCACAAAAGTAACCTTAACCCATCAATCCTCCACAACATATACTATAGACCCACGATTTCAACCAACAAAACCTGTACATATGGGAACCCTAATTTAAGTGAAGAAATTACGAAATAATCAATCGCAGAGAATGAAAGCAGAAGTTGGAAAGAGGGCACCGTTTTGTGTGTTGGGTGTAGTTGGAAACCGAACTCTTTCTGTGTCTCAACCTCAATTTTCCATTCCTTTCCTGGATCTTCAATGTTCGACAAATTCACGCTCCACAAAATATATTCAAGTTAAATATATATTACATTTAAAAGAATAATTTTCAATTAACATGTATGTATAGGATATTTTTTTTAAGAATAATAACATCTAACTATACCCAATTTTTTTTAAAGCTTAATAATTTAGGTTAATTTTAACAAAATTTGGAATAAAATGACACATTATTAATGTGATAGAAACATCTAAGAACATTTTCGATATTTTACATTAAAATCTAAATCAAAGTTATCTATTCTTACTATGTTTGTAACAATGTATAAATAGAGCTATTTGCGAATAAAT
The DNA here is from genome assembly GCA_963920655.1 of Geranium rotundifolium. Lineage (NCBI taxonomy): Eukaryota > Viridiplantae > Streptophyta > Magnoliopsida > Geraniales > Geraniaceae > Geranium > Geranium rotundifolium. The sequence goes on along the minus strand of OY987320.1, from coordinate 19,084,349 downwards.
GTTTTGTATAGTAAAATGAGAATCATGTGTAGTTAAATATATTATTTTTCTCAGAAAAATTGCATTATAAACAAAACCAGTTTTCCTCAACGAGGTCAGCAAATTACATAATATAAAAAAATTGAGAGAATTGAGATAAGAAAGCCAAAGAAAAACAGGGATGGCCTTAAAGAAACTCTTTATACTAATTTGAGAAATTTGAAAGGTGAATCTGAAAAATGACTACAAGAAACAAGAGAGAAAAGTACTTCGCTTCTTGATGAAAGCTTGACATCCTTGAGAGCTTTTTGAAACTTGAGCTTGAGAGTAACTTAGTTGGAAACTAGACAGCCTAAAGAAGACCCATCAGCCAGCCGAGAACATAAGCATGTGGAGGGAGGGGGCTATAATGAAAGATAGAGTCAACTAACATTTATCGAGTTTGAAAAGGGGCGGAGAAAATACATCTATCCTCTTATTTACGTTCGGCACAAGGAGTGCTTCTTTCATTCTTACTATTAGGCTAATCGAAGATGGAATTAAACTATTTACCATTCATGCGTCCTTATATGTCAAGCTCGTATCAATAATCGAGCCGTATCTGGTGAATCATAAGGAATTTTTATTTTTTATTGATTCCTTGGGGAAGGGAAAAGCAGGGCTCGGATAACACAACAGTCTTGGGCAATAAACCGACCCCCACGAATCAAGGACGCACGCCCGTCGACGGTGACCTAAGGAACCGAAACTATCCCAGGGAGGCGAAACGCCGCCAAAACCCATAACCGCAAGAGGTACTGCACCAAAACGAGTGACAGAAACCGTCCTCGACACCAGCAACGGAGCCACAAAACCTACCGCATCTAAAGGGGACACCGCGCCAGAACGAGCGACCAAAATCAATCTTCCTCATCACCAGTAAAAAATCCCACATCCCCGGAGATCGAAAAACCGACGCCGAAGAGCGAAACTCACCCACCACCAAGCCAAAAGAGGCAGTGACACGAACCGACGAAGTCCCAAAAAACGAACCCAGATCGATGATGAGAACTTGAGGCTTGAAAACAAAACCGGAGATCAACTCCACAGTAGAAGGAGGAACCTCTAAAACTTCAAATGAAGCAAGGAATGAGATGGGAAGGCAGGAAGAACATGGAAGGTCGTTTGGTGGGCCAAAATCAACACCAATCTCAATTCGTCTAGAAAATAGAAGCTAAGTATATGTATATGTTATTTTTTTTATTTATACGTCGTGGTGGGTGGGGTATAAAGTTGGATCATTAGTATAAAATTCTCAACGTAAAACCTCAAAATTTCCTTTCAAACCAATTCAATTGAGTCAGGGACATTGTCTTTTCCAGAGTGTCATCCCTATAACAAAAATGTAATACATTATACAATTTTAATAGTACACGCTACACATTAAATAATCAGAACAAATTATTTTCACATTTCTTCGAAAAAAATCTTATACAGGTTGAGAATAAGCAGATTAAATTTTGTACCCAAAATACTTGAAGAACTACATACAAAGTTTTTTATCAGCCAAACTGAATATTTTATTTACTTTAATCAATCTCTACAAGGGGAATAACAAAATCAAAATTCAAGAGCTAAAACAAGATACTCATAAGTGAAATGAAACGGAAGACAAAAAGTAACATTTAGAAGGAGTTGAAATTATTTGAAGAAATAATGGGCTATATTTTTGTTTCTCATGATAAGTTGTTAGATTTTTATTGAAGTACCAAAATTCAAAGTGACATAATTTGGAAAAATGGATCTAATGAACAATCCTAATTATGTCAAGACATGTTGCAATATTACATGTAACATGCAACAATTGCAAAGTCTCAATTTTGTTTCTATTGTATTTGTTAATATCTGCTGATGGAGTGGCTTATAGTTTCGCTAAAGCCGCTTTGTTTTATATTGACTTGAAGCTAGGTCGGGAGCTTGTCCCACCCGACTTCATGCAACCGTTGCTTTAGATTTGAAATAATATAGTCCATCGTTTGGGTTTCAAAAATAAACGGTACAACATAGTTGAAGACATTGTCACACAAAATAAATGTAAGTCTTTAAAAGCAAAGCTCATATGTTGTAGATTGACTATAAAGTTTCTTAAGAAAGTCTTCAAAAACAAAGCTCATATGTTGTAGATTGACTATAAAGTTTCTTAAGAAAGTCTTCAAGAGCAAAACTCATATGTCATACAACAAATTGGCACATTGAAAACGAAAATTTTACAATCAGCGAAATATTCATATGCCAAGCGAAATTTAAAATATCTCAAAATTTCACTAAAATTATTCAAAACATCATTAGTAAAATGTTTAGTCACATCCATTAATGCTTTGACTACAACGGGATATGTCACATAATCACATGACTACACCTAGAATTTTTCATGTTAGGGTGACATGGTGAATACTCAAGAATTTCATTTTTCTCACCGTTACTCATTCCGTTCATTTCCGTTAGTTTTTAACATTTTTAACGTGTGAAAAAACTAAAATACCTTCATTATTCATTTCATTTTCAAAAAATCTCTCTCTCTCTCCCTCTCCCTCTCCCCCTCCCCCTCCCCCTCTCCCTCTCCCTCTCCCTCTCCCTCTCCCTCTCTCTCTCCCTCCCTCCCCGCCCCCTTCACCACCATCACCTCACCCTCCGTCGCCACCTCCTCCATCTCCTCCACCACTATCCCCTCCCCGCCCCCTTCACCATGATGGATGAGATGGTGACGGAGGGAGGGAGAGAGGTATTTTTTGAAAATTAAATGAATAGTGAAGAGTATTTTAGGCTTCTCATTCAATTTAAAAACAATTATTTACCTCTTAAGGGTATTTTAGTCTTTTCACACGTTACAAATTAACGAAGATGGACAGAATGAGTAACGGTGAGAAAAATGAAATTCTTGAGTATTCACCCTGACACCAGGTGTAATTATCTGGAATTATCACTAATGTTTTTACTTGAGTGCATCACTCGGAGCAATTCCGTGAACCGAAAATCAGTAATTTGATTTGCTATATGGTGTCAATGTCATAGAGCTACTCGTGTTCCCTTCACTCCAATTTCATGGCATTGTGTTCTCTCTTTTTAATTCAATATGTGAATTATAATTACACCAATATCTGGTAACAAACTCACCTTTCCTACTTCCCCTACAAATTCAATCTATACAACACCCTATGAGTATTCTCTCTTACAACAATACGGTGATACGTTACACTTACACTGCAGTTAGAGGTGTGGCTCTGCTCTCCATGATGGTCTTCTTCCTGGGGCTGGGACCTTTATGTTATGGTTAAGCTGTTGCAAGAATAAAAAAATGGATAGTTTCTTCTCAAAGCTGCAACGCTAAATCTGGCTTCATTCTAGGAGATCCTGGAGACTGGAATCGAATGTTCAAGTCTGGTGAGGCCAAATCTGACTCGGGTTTTTGATCCCGAGATGGCTTTTCATGACCCCCTGATCTTGAGGATGACAATTCTGACTCATTGCCAGCTTTTACTTCTTCACTCCTGCTTTCTACATGCTTAGGCTCTTCTGAGTTTAGCATAATGTCCATAGTCGCTTGATGGACAAGTTTACTGTCGCTTCCGGGCTCTGTATCAGCCACTTGAGATGAGTGAAAGCTTATTCCTATAGGCCTCTGAGCTGGAAGATTTATTCCGTTCATGCCTGGGCCAACTACATGACCCTGCTCAACTGGAAATGGAACACTTGGCCTGGTCCCATTAAGTCCTGCACTGGCTTCTGATTTTTTTGTCATTGGTTCGGTCGTTGGAGAGAGAGGCAAAGGCAATTGCTTCTGTGGTAATTTATCTTCTTTACAATCCACTGAATCCCCAGCAACAGGCAACGACTGTGATGATGAAAGCTGACTGAGCGGAGGTGCAGGCAGAATCAACTGTTTCCGTGGGAGGATGTCATTTTCTCCAACCCATCCCGGTCCAAATTTAACGCCAACTGACAATGACCTTTCTATCCTCTTGGATGCCATTTTCCAAGCAACAGGCCCCAAACTTGCGGCAAAAAGTGCCAGGCTCCTTGCATAACCTTGCTCAGAGTGAAGTCCCACCTGTGTCACATAAAACACAGACAAAGTTAGGGCCACATGACAAGTCACCTCGTATATGTCTACGTTCTACCAGGCCATGTGGTGGGGTGTACATAACATGGTATGCCTATCATTTAACTTGTTGGCCTGCAATGACAATGACTCGAACAAGTACTAACAGAGGTCATTCCTGTTCATTAGCAAAATTATTTGGTCCAGATAGATTAAAATTTGAGGCCATACAACAGCCCATCTCCGTGAGCCACATAGAAGTGAATAGGTTCCCTTTAATCGTGAAGGGAAAAAACACTGAATGTGAAGATGTCACTTACAGCCATCAATTGCTTTCTCTCGACACTGAAAGTGGCCAATACAGAAGGCTCTCGACCTCCAGCTGAAGGATGAAACTGCTTGTATGTGTGACGCCTGTTCTCATCAGGTATAAATTGGTTCTTTCCAAGCTTCATTGAATTACCCTTCAACATAGAACCTGTAGGAAGAGTGCAAGCAGCTCAACCTCAATAAACTGTATAAGTGGGAACGAGACGGACAAACACAATGAAAACTTCACTATTGAAGATGATTTTGAAGCAAAGTTGGTTTAGTTTTGAACCTGATAATTCATCATTCTTGTCAAATTTGTTCTGAGCCAACCAATTTGGATCGGTATTATGAGAGGTATGTGTGAAGCCTGACTGGTGAGCTCCTTTTCTCATATCATAATTGGACGAGATGATATTTACTCCCCCGGTAGAAAGAGTTGCATCAGAGAACTCTGCACCAGTCCTCTCCAAAGGTGGTCTACCTAGAGGCTTCTTCAAATGTTTAGTTGGAGGTCTACCTCTTCTTACTACTTTGCGCTCTGGTTCATTATCATCACTATCTTGCCTTAAATTTTCAAAATTCTTTATTGCGAGTTCTTGGATGGATCGCGCCTGACAAAAAAGCCAGCATCTCAGATAAGATATAAAAATAAATATCATGCAGAAAAGAAATGTGCTATGAACTGAACTCACCTGTCGAAAATATACAGTATTGGGGGAATTGTATTGCATGGCATTTGCACAGATCAAGAAAATATCTTTCTGCATGAAAAATATAAGAAACATACTATCCTCAAAAACATATTAAATTTATCGTAAATGAACAACAAAAACATTGCATGAATTCAAACAACACCAATGGATTATGTCAATCATCTAACTAATTACATAAAAAGTAGTGTCAAGAATGGAAGGATTAAAGATCAAAATATAGTATTAGCCAACATAGCATACAAGAAAAACAATTTGTACAAAGTAATTTGAGAGACAAAAAACTGCTCTTAACAAAATGAGCAAATACTTAGCTATACAAACAGAATAAGAAACCATATGTTTACAGATAAACAAGAAAATAGTTGGGGTCCATTTAGTTGTGGAAAACAATTTTCCTTTTCTCTCTTCAATTTCCTTTTTTCTTTCTACTTTTTTTTCCATAGGTAACTGATAAACAGACACCTATCATAACTATGAACCTATATTAATGGACCTTCTTCACAATTTGATGCATTAAAGTGCCAACTGTGAGGCACATGTTCACCAGAAACCCATTTCCTCCAAATAGTATAGTCAACAATATATCAGGTTCTTGTTCATAGAATCCTAATGTTAACGAACAAGTAAAGCTACAAACAAAATGTTGACAGGCCTAATGAGATGCATATTGACAAACCTCAAAATGTTCCAAGGTGGCATAAGCTCCACCAGCAAGTTTCTTCTTAACAGTACTAAAATCCATGGGGTGCTCTATAATTTCATGGTAGTCCGGAAGCTGCACAACATAAATATCAAAGACAAAGCATAAGGCACTTGGGTCTTTCCGAGGTAATGCATCCTCATTATCACAGATACCTCTTTGGGGTCCACTGGTTCAGAGAAGACGCTGTAAGTGTCCTTCCTGAAATTGAAATCAATAACTCACTCAGCCAAACATTCAAAACAAGAGCAAATTTTCACTATAACCACTCCCATTTGAGAAAAGATGAAAGACCCACTTTTGAAGCCTATCAAGGATAAACAATAACAGTTTTGTATCTGGTAACGGAGTTGAGGGCCCCAAATCCACCTGAGCCCCTGCGCATAATTGAACTCATAATCATAAACATGGTTGCCAAGAAAACTGTCTTTTCAGCAAAAGAGGTCTCCAGATTGTCAACAAACCTTGCTGGTTGCTTGTGGGGTTGGCACCAGAAACAGGACTCTGGCCCTGAAACATTCAAACCCATATGGGTCATTTACAAAAGCTCAAGAATAGCAAAAGGCAAAGCATTTTTGGTACAAAGAGTAGCTTCAAAAAGGGTGAGTGGCACTGGCATGGCATTGGGTGCACCAAAAAGGAAAAAAATGACAGTTAAGAATTTAGATCCAGTGAAACCAAATAAAAATTATAGAAAAGACAAATTCAGTGCCCATTTTTAGCATAAATCTAAATAAATAACAAAACCTCAACCCAACATTCAAATCAATAATACCCACACCCAAAAAATAAAATAAAAATCTATTTTTTCACTCACAAAAAAAACCCATTTTTTGTAATTTTCACAACCTGACAAAGTCAACAGCAGAGCATTTGGGATATAGATTCTAGAAAACCCCAACACAATTTGGTCCAAATTTCAAGGAATCCCCAATATATATTCCCCGAAACAGACACACAGACCACTCTCACTGTCAATCGAAAATCAGCCAAAATTTTGAATACCTTGGCAGCGTCAGATCCATCACCGATCGGATTGACTCTGCTCCTCTTGTCATCGATTTGGCCCGAATTGTTGTTTTGCGGCAATTTGAGGAGAAGCTTCAGCTTCTTCTCCCTCCGCTTCTCGAGTTCGGACTCGTCGTCCTCCTCTTCGTCGGGGTTAGGGTTCCGGCGGGTGGATCGGCGGGTGGCGGTGGCAGATTCGTAAATTGGGGTTGAATGAGGGGCAGAGTTACTGTTGTGGTGTTGTTGTTGTTCCTTGAGGTTGCGCTTCTGGAGATCTAAGAGAGAGGGCCTTCCTTTCTTCTTCCTCTTGCTCGTCTCCTCCATTTCCATTTCCTCTCTCTCTCTCTCTACAGAGACAAAACAAAACTGTCTTTTTTTTTTAATTTTACCTTTTGATTGAAAAGAAGTGGCGCGTGAGGAGCACGTGGTGGGTAGATTGGGAGTGAGAATTGGATGGTTGATTGATTGATGGATATGATGTGGTAGTGTGAGGTGGAGTGCAACACAGAGTACAGTTCCTTCAACACAGTCACTGAGACTTTGAGAAACATATATATATATACATACATATGGGTTGGTACAGATTCGAGTTCCAATCCATTTCAGTCCAACTGAAAATAGAAAGAAAATGACACAAATATGTGATCTGGTCCTTCTTGTTAATGCTAGCTGCTTTGAGTTGAATATTTAATCAATCACCCAAGTTTGTTACAGCTTTAACTTGTTTTTACAGTGCTTCAATTTGAGAAGGAGTATTGAAAGAAATTAAGAGCAATTGACTTGTTTTTACATCGACTATGATATGTTGACGTTTTCATGATACTCTTCGTTAGTTAAACATTAATATTCATGCTCCGACTTTGATTGGGTGCATTGACGAAAATAAAGAAAATAGACCGAAATTGGAAGTGATTTCTTCCATAGTATCATTGACTAATATTTACGAATATTATACAAAATGTATCCGCGAGTAAGGCTTTTTTTATTAGAGCACAACAACTCACACAGAAAGGGAGCTTGTTAGCGAGACACATAAACCCAAAGACGAACATGCGACAACAAGGTTAAATTGAGTACTAGATCCTTTCTCTATCGACAACAACCTTCTCCAACCAAAGTCTCAGACATTATTTACGAGATATTGGCGAACCACCTTACCCCAAACACTCATATCATCATACATGTGTGGAAACCTGAGCGCCAAACATCGAGAACCCAATCATCAATCTACCCAAAATTTGGTAATGAAATCATTGAAATTATATTTATCATAATGAACATGGGTACAATTAATTACTTCCCCTGGTAGTAAACTGGATTGAAATCCCCATCAATGATCAACACTAACTCTCATTTTTTCTTAATTAGCTTGATCAAAGAAACTCAGAGCAGCTGACAACTCAAACAATTCGAGGGGCATAAATATTTTGAAACAAATACTTTAAAAACACAATTATAATTTGTGAAAACATTTTGGTTAAAATAATGATAAATGCATTAAACAATTTTAGGTATATTTTAAATTTAAATTAAAAATGTAAAATTTTATAAATTATTTCTTAATAAAATAAATTCACAATTACAAATATAATTTTATTATTTTTAAACAATACATATTTTTCACAAGAAGGTTGTAATATTAACTACAGATTTTCATGGGATTTTGAAAACCCTCGCTTAGAATTAGGTGGGGATGAAGCCACCATTTTCCGGTATTAGTGAATAACAATTTTAAAATTTTAGTGATTTTGAGTTGTAGTTGCATAATAAAAGTATAGCATAAAGACTCTCAAATGCATTATTATTTTATTTTTAGTATGTATAAGAAAAATCTTCAAATGTCACGTGAATAAGTATTGTTCTATTTTTTAGAATGTAAAACTTAAATAATTTGTTAATTCATTTGTGTAAGTACATTAAATTTTGATCGATAAATTAAAATGATAATATCAAATAAATTTAACGTAAGTTAATATTTTGTTAAATTACAATTCTTTTCTTAAACTAAATTGAATATTTAATGGTGATAACAAACAAATTTTATATTACTTAAAATTTTGTTGGACTACAATTTTTTTTTCTAAACTAATTTCAATAAATGTTAATTACAGATTTATATTTAAGACAATTCATTAACCAAATAAAATTATTACTGTTTTTATCTATCCTGATCATTAAATTTCAATAAAGTTTCTTATACATTTGATTATACAATTTAATTCGTCGTGTTGATTTTTAAGAAAAAAATAATGGATGTTCATCTACAACACACTCTCCGTGTCACGATCCATGACGACATATTTTCTCTTCAGGTGACCTTTTACATCTCCAGTATCTTGATCTGGATTTTTGCTTGACTTCTCTTCGAATAACAATTCTATTGCATTTTTTGTTTTATATTTTTGGATATTTTGCTCGACTTTTCTTGGATGAACGTTAATTCTATTTTTTTTTTTTAATTTTATGTTTGATTTCTCATAAAAAGATTAAGAATTATAAGTTTAGTGTGGCTTTTGTTGTTTTCTCTGGTATTTTTAAATTTTGTATATATGTCGATTTTAATTATTTCATAAGATATTACGAATAGTAACGCGCGTGAAGTTACAACAAACCATAATAGGTGAGGTGAAATTGTAACTTGCAAAAGTAAAGTATTGATTGTTGACTCAACATTTGATCAAACCGGATTGATTAACACTCAAGCCGGGGTTGAAACCAAACCATTAACGGAGAAGCGGCCCAACCCAACGCGATTCCATTTCCATCAACACCATCGATCGATCGCCGCTGGCTGCACAAGATTTTGATTTTCTCGGGAGCCAAACATGTGCATAGCAGTGTTTCTATGGCAAGCTCACCCACTCCACCCATTTCTCCTACTGCTCAACAGAGACGAGTATCATAAACGGTATGCAACCCAATATTCTCCTTACCCTTTACTCTCTTCTTCCTCCATAAGATCTGTACAGATTTTCTGGGTCTTTGTGTGTGAAGGCCTACAAAAGCAGTGGAATGGTGGGAAGGTGATCAGATTCTGGGAGGAAGAGATGTGGAGGCTGGTGGGACCTGGCTGGCTTCTTCAAGAAATGGCAGATTGGCCTTTCTCACTAATTTCAGGGAGCTTCACTGCCTCCCTCAGGCTAAGAGCAGAGGAGACCTCCCTCTTCGCTTCTTGCAGGTCATTTCTGATATCTACCCTTTTCAATTGTTTGTACTTGGCATCAAATATTTAAGATATATACACTGTCTCAGTGAAAGTTTCTGCATTTCAACAAAAACCCTTTCCTTCCTTTGGGGTTTTGTCCAAAAGGGAAGTCTTTTTCAGTGGGAGTTTGGTTTGGGTATTAAATGGTACAGAGGGAAATGACATGACACCCAACTTTAGTTTTAGGGTACTTCTAAAAGATACACTGTTAGTTGAGTGTCAAAAGATAATTTGGTGTATTTAAGTGTCATTTTCCCATGGTATAATTTATAAATATGTGTTTGAAACGGATTCTTCATTGTAGCCATGTTGTTTAGAAAATGAGATTTTGAGGCGGGAAAGTTCAACCAGCGAGTCCCATAATCTATTTCTGTTACACACTGTATTAACTGTGTACATGAGAGCTGTTTGATTTGAGGTATGATATGGCTTAGGTTCAGTATAAGTTACCATTGAACTCAATAATAATCCGACCCTCTTCAGCATGCTACATGATGGAAATAAGTGGATAGACTGAATCATTTTCAGTTTGGAACTCCAGTTCAGTGCCAATATAGCTTTTTCTTCTTTTTGACACTCCACTTCAGTCCCTTTAAGTCGACAGTATAGTCGATAGAAGTGATTTAATTTTATAATAGTCCAACTGCTGGGTGGTAAGTTTAGTCATTAGTTGTCAATAGTTCTACCTAGATGTAGTTCAATTTTGGAGGATGCATGGTTAGCTATTTCCTCAATTTGATTTTGTTAAGGTTTGAAGTGATTCTAAATTTTCAGGATCAATATGATATCATGTTTAGTGTGAGAGTTTGAGGTTGAGACTTTTTCTGCTTTTCAAATATAATAAAACCTGAGATAGTCAAGTTCCTATTGAAGTGTGAGTTTTAAAAGGTTGGCATCAAGCTTGATTTGGGCTATAGGATCTCAAATAACAGAAAACTCCGAACTTTGTACCCTTCTTCTTTCCTTGCTCAACAATTTGTATCTCTTCTGCCAAATATTATCATTATGGCTTATCAATCGGCTAATCATGTCATATCATATGTTGATCCCCATTTATAAAATGAGAATGGATCACAAAAACTACCTCCATCTATACACAGTTTGATTGGAACTCTACAACCAGCAACACTGTTCTTTGTTAAATGTGTATCCATGATATGATTACAGAGTGACAAGAGTCCCCTGGAGTTTGCAAATGAGGTCGTGAAGGAGGAGAAGCAGTATAATGGGTTTAACCTCATACTGACCGATCTCCGTTCCCAAACCATGGTTTACGTAACCAATAGACCAGCCAATGACAACAGTTTTGTCACAGAAGTTAAGCCTGGGATTCATGTGCTAACAAATACACGGATGAACTGCACTTGGCCTAAGGTAACAAACATTCCTCTTCTGTTTGATTCAGTGTTGAGATAATGAAAGAATATATTTGGTTTGTAGGCATTGCGATTGCGGCATGGTTTTGAGGAGTTACTAGAAAAATACGGGGAAGGGGAAGTTGGTATCGAGGAAATGGCGGGGGAATTAATGACAAACAGTGTGAAAGATGAGGAAAACATGCTACCCGGGATCTATTCTCCGAGACGAGAGTACAATTGCAGTTCCATATTTGTTGATTGTGAAAATCCAGAGGTAAATTAAATATTTACTTACTCATCTACAGATAGACATACCGTTTCAGTCCTTTTTCCTGAAATGTGTGTTATGTCGATAGCAGGGACATTATGGAACGAGAAGCACAGCTGCAGTGTCTGTGAAAACCAGCGGGGATGTCCGGTTTTACGAGAAGTATCTCGAAGAGGAAGAGTGGAAGGAGCATACTCATACATATAGGTACTGCTGATTATAATTGTGTATAAATGTGACAAAACAAGAGCACAGGGAGTCTTAAGAAACAGAACAGTTGTTTTTAATTACTGTACTATTAAACAACAACACTCACTTCCTAGTTGATTCCTGTCCTGTCCTAGACTAAATATATCATAAAACTGTCCCCAAAGACCAACAAACAATATCAACCCCAGTTTCAGACAAATGGAACCAAAAGTTATTCAAAAGTCACAACTAAACCCTAAAATCACCATCAAGACCATAAAACTAGCCCTAGTTAAGCAACATGGTGGATATACATGAAACAAAGTGAAATTTCAAGCTGTATATGTAATAAACAATCACCCACAGCTTAAGACAGCTTAGCTAATGTTGTGACTATACGTGAACATTCAAATTTATGTGTGTTGATGATTACAAAGTTGATTATTATTCAAGATCAAATGTTGTTGGATAAAAGTGAGTTGAATTAAATTAATTGAATTACTTATTTACAGTATTCTAGTGTTTTCGTATTATATGAGTTCGGTTAAATCTTTTTGAGATACAGTAAAATAATTTTAGCTCCATTATGAAACTATTCTCTTTTTAAGGATAAACTCCAAATTGGAATTTCAGAAATTGAACTCAATTGGGTGTCTCCAAGTGTCACTTAAGTGTTGACTTAACACTTTAAGTGACACTTTCATTAATATTCACGAATTTGCATAGACGGTGCAAAAATCAACATGAGTGAGATAGTTTTTGTAAAAATATAATGAAGAGAAAATTTGGGCAAAAAATAATAATTATAAACACTTTTTACAATTTCCCCCATTTTTTAGTCTAAAATGAGTTGTGCGATTAATCATTTCAATTTTGAAATATGTGTTATAGTCATTTTCTTATTGGATAATTACACTTTGCCCACGATAAAATGACCGATTTTACATTTTACTACGACTAAAAAAAGTTTACATTTCACAACAAATAATTGCGTATTTTTTACACTTTGCACTAACAGTGTTAGATTTTGGATGGAAAATTTTCATGTTGTACGAAAAGTCGAAATTGCCCTCAATTATTCATCAAAATATAATATTTATTAATAATATATAATTTATATTAATAATATTTATTAATAAAATTGATAATTTATTATCATTATTTAATTTATTATCATTAATAATAATATTAAAAGTGAATTAATTATTAATTATTAAAATAATATCAATTAATAGTAATAATAATACTAATTATAAATAATAATAATAATTAATAATATATTGAAACTTTCAAATAACATAACTCTCTCATAAAAGTTTTGTTTTGGGCTCATATATTATATCAAATTGAAGAGAATTGGAAGATCAACAACTTTAAAGAAAGAAGTATTTGTATATATATTATTAATAATTCATTTAATTTTACGTGATAAATAATTATTACCAAAAATATTAATAATAACGTTTTTTAACATTTTGCTCTAACACTAGTAAATGTTGGACGAATTTTTTTTAAAGAGTAAAAAATTTGTTGTCGATGAATGGAATTTTAGACAAAAACTTATTTCTTCGAAATTGTTGAACTTATGATTATATTTGATTTGATATATTATGAGCCCGAAACAGATCTCATATGAGTGAGTTATGTCATTCGAAAGTTTCACCATATTATTAATGATTAAATATATTATTAATAATTAATATTGTTTAATTATTAAATATTAAAATAATATTAAGTATTAATAAATAAATCTTTCATTGAAGTTGTTGATCTTTCGGTTCTCTTCGATTTGATACACTATGAGCCCGAAATGGAGTTCGTATGAGAGAGTCATGCAATTCAAAAGTGTCAATATATTATTAATAAATAATATTATTTTAATTATTAATAATTAAACCGGGTCTGGCCGGATTTGAGTGGAGGTTAGTCTTAGTTAGGGAAGAAAATCCTAAGAGTATTTTGATCTTTTTTTTATAAAATAAAAATTTACATCCAAAATCTAATATTGTTAGAGCAAAGTGTAAAAAAACGCAATTAGCAATAGTAAAATGCAAACTTTTTTTTAGTTGTAGTAAAATATAAAAGTGATCATTTTAGTAGGGGCAAAGTGTAATTATCCCTTTCCTTTTTAATGATCGGAACCCAAATATTCTTTTTATAAATACCTTTATTTGCTTCTTCATTTTACACAACAATACTATACATTTTTTCTACGTAGCTTGGAATAGCAGTAATAAACAACTGGAAACTTCAATTGCAGCTAATAACATTTGACACTAGTTTACAAACAAAGCTCACAACATTTTCTTCTTCAGTCACACCCAGCAACAAACAAAGAACCAACAAAACCCAAAATCTTCGGAAACTTTCGAGCTATGAAAGAACCAAAATTGTATCTCAAAATTATCTTCTCTTTCAGATCTCCTGTACCTGTACAATGCAAATCCATTCGAACAATTACTTAAGAGCATAATTTCATGGGAAAATGCATTTGATCAATCGAGAGAGTTTATATCGACATTTGATAAATTGGTAACAGAGTGAAAATTTGCACATTATGGACTTCTGGAATATGAATACTTTGTTTAGTGCAATACCACAAAATGTATGTGAATTACTTCATTGCCCTCCTATTTAACTAGCGTTAAGGAAAAGGAGATGAAAAAAGCGGGATAGAAAAGACCTTGGCGCATTTATTTGGACAATATAAGTTAGCCCAAACTTAGCCTAATTTTGCCAATACAACAACAGTCTTGAATTCAAAAACCAGCCGAATGAAATGTAAAAATGATGCTATTTTGTGGGTGATAGAAATGGGGTCATTCACGTAGGAACGTTAAAGTTAATAGATCATTTTTAAAGATTTGTAAACAGATGACACATGCAAAGCTGAAAATTACCTGTACATGATTGTATGATACTCCTCTAAGCTGCACGCGGTGAATCTCTCATGCTAATATTCACACTGTTTTTCATAGTTCGCCTTCCGACTCCTGCATTGCCTTTTTGCATCATAGCAACAAATTCCCCATAATCAATCTTCCCATCCTACAACACAGCCTACACATTAGTGCTTGGTTAAAAGACAAGTGCACGGCTAACCAATCTAAATTTTACGTCGAACTAGTTTGATTCAGCTGAAATATGGTCTTCAATGGAAAAATGTACAATCCAGCACATTCAAGAATAGGTGTCATGTTCTAAAATAAGTGTCCACTTTGAATTATTCATTTCAAGTGTGTGAAAAACGCTAGGCGCTAATCAGCCGGAGAGGGCTTCCTAGGGATTATTTAGAAAATAAATTGGATTAATCGGGAATTATAGAGGATTAATCGGGGACTAATCTGACGGAAATTTTTACAACATTGTTCATTTCACATGAATGTATTGGCCAGTGTGAACACACGAGGAGGGCAAAATGGGGAAGTGGAACCAACTCATCTAATCCTTAGTTTTGGACAAAAGTGGAAGAAGATAATGTGGAATAGAGGAAGTGTTTTAAGAAACTTTTATAATTATATTTCTACATGATGTATGAAAACCAACCCCTTATAATTTTGTATGCTATGCCAAAATCAACTAAATCCAAAAATTGACAAAACACTCAACTTTGAGAGATAAATGCAACTAAACTAAGGCTTCAGTTTCCCAAACCAGAATCTACGAGATAACCCTAATAGCATAATTGCAAAATAGTCAAGCAACCCAAGGATCTGAGTTAAAATTTACTATTATCCAATGATGATTTCTAAATGCGTGATGAAGTTAAGTCAGCTTACATTATCTTGATCAACCTCGTTGATAACATCCTCAAGATAAGCATCGGTCATGTTGTGTTCTGCACAAGCTTGCTGAAGCTCATCAACGGTAATGTAACCACTTCCATCCTTGTCAAAGTATTGAAATGCAGCAACAAGATGTTCCTCACGTTCTAGTTTGTTCAGATGAACAGTTGCGGCAATAAATTCACCATAGTCAATGGTTCCACTGTTATCCACATCAGCCTGAATAAGAACAAAATAGCTCAGGTGATTGAAGATATTATCATAAATGAAGGATAGCATAATAAATATGACTATAATTATGCCGAAAATGAGACATCAATCAAACAATTAAAGCATCTTACCGCATCCATAAGATCACGTATCTCGGTATCCTTGAGGGTAGAGCCATATCTTCGTAACCCAGCTTTTAGCTCATCAAAAGTGATTGCACCACTGTTATCAGTATCCATTGCTTTAAACATTTCTCTCAGGCCAGCAATCTCCTCCTCCGAAAGGCTCTCAGCAATCACCTGATATAACACAAAATAGGAAGCTGCAATATCTAGTCATGTTTAATTGATCATTCTTATTTCTAACAACGATAAAGACAACAATTACAAAAGGTAAATGGCCAAACTTCACAGGATGTGAAAAAGCATCATAACATGCTTCTGCAATCTTTTATTTAGAGGATGACAAGTATCTCGATTAGGATCCACATTGTCCAGGCTTCAAATTATCTCATCAAGCGCCCAATTAATCAGGAAACATGCATATCACCATGGACTTACCCGTAAAGCCATCTTCTTTAATTTATTCATTGCAGAAAATGTTTTGAGACGGGAAAGCACAGCTGGATCCAATGGTCTGTCAGGAGCAACTCCATTTTCACAGATCCAAGGGTGACCTATACAAATATTGAACTACATAATTCATTTGTATTACAACATGGTATAAGGTACACAAAAATATTTGTTAATAAGAGGCAAATCCCAAATCTGGGAGCATCTTTCTACTCATATGTTTATCTCTGATTCAAGTAATCATCAAGGTCAAACAAAATATTTACATAGTCCTTTATAAGACAACATAAAAGTAGACTAACAAGAACAGAAGAGTCATTACTGACTTTGATTGCATCCTAGATGAACTCAACATCACATTTTGAATGTCCTGATTTGGATATTATTGTAAGCTGTCTTACAAACTGGTTGCACAATTGTTTAGTGTTCATCAAAACAAAGATTATATAATTAGCAGTAGAATAGTCTTAAGTTCCATTACTAGTAAATGGTACAGAACTATAAATGAATAAGATAATGTGAGCGTACATAATACTTGATGAGCAGTCAGGCGGTTAGAAGGTCGACCACATAGCATCTTTCTGATGAGGTCTTTTGCGCTGTCAGATATGAGGGGCCATGGGTCTGAATTGAAGTCAATATTACCCTTCAACACAGCGTCAAATATTGCCTGCTGGTTTTCTGAAATCCAAAACCGATTATATTTTCAGCAAATGGAACACAAAATGCGTTGTAACATAGCAGGTCAAACATACCTGCCCAAAACGGTGGCACGCCACTGAGCAATATATAGAGTATGACCCCTGCTGTCCAGACATCCGTTGCTGGCCCATAATGCTTTATGAGAACCTCAGGGGCAACATAATATGGGCTTCCGACCACATCAGTAAAAATTTGACCTGAAGTATGGACCCACATGAAAAGCTTGATTCATGAAACGTGCAATACGAATGATAAAGACAGTAATTCTTAGTATACCTGGTTTGAAGAAAACTGATAACCCAAAGTCAATAGCTTTAATAGAGAAGTCATCATCTTTGTTAACCAACAAGAAATTCTCAGGCTTAAGATCTCTATGCATAACCCCGAGTGAATGGCACGTCTCTACGACGCCTACAATTATCCTAATCAACTCAGCTGCCTTCCTCTCGCTGTAATGTCCCCTGTGGATGATTCGGTCAAACAGCTCACCCCCACAACATAGCTCCATCACAATGTGAACATATAGGGGATCCTCATAAGCTCCCTTGATGGTCACGATATTCTTGTGACCCGCCAAATGATGCATTATCTGAATCTCCCTCCTAACATCATCCACATCCTCCTTGGAAATCAACTTCCTCTTGGAAATGGACTTGCAGGCATACTCAATACCCGTTGTGGTTTCGGTGCACAAATAAGTAGTCCCGAACTGGCCTTGTCCCAACTTGCGGCCCAAAGTGTAAAGATCACGAATGTTATCGGTCTGATGACCTAAAACATAGTAAGTCTGGTTTTCCATGGCCCTCCTCATGATGACGACCTTAGACTTCAGGTAGAAGTTGCTGGCTTGTCAGAGACTCGTTTCTTGGTGTTGGAACTATCTGTGAATTGGTTTTGCTTGGAAATATAGTGCTGATTTAAGGCCTGGCTAGGTTTTGCCTTAAAAGATCCATGGCATGTGTTGCCCATGAAACAATCATAACTCCTAAGGCCATAGAATGATGCCTAGTGGAAATACACTGAAACATAACAAAACAGTGAAAAAAATCAATGAAAATAAAATCAGAATCACCAGAAAATAAAGACATTGCAGTATCCACAAACGTCCAAATTGTTAACTAAATAAAAACCTAATCCTTCTATCAGATGAAAGCTCAACTTCTTCCCATTCAAGAAAAATAAAGGAATCGAACGTAAACATCTAACATTCCAAAAAAGAAACTGAGAGCTTATGCAATAAGGTATAGCAATAAAACCCATAATTCATTTTTGTCCAAGAAAAAAAAAGTTGTATTTTTTCTGTCAAAACAAACAGGGCCGCGAGACCCAGCAACGACCCATATCACTAAATGCTGAAAAGAACATACCTTTGAAGACAAAACCCATACCAGAGAAGAGATAGAAAGATCCAAACATACACGAATAGGAAATGAAATTGTAAATTGTAAAAAGAAGAGAAGAAAAGGAAGCAATACCAGGTGGAAGAAATGGCAGAGAGAAGAAAAGGGAATGGGAAGGAGACAGAGAAATGGAATGGAAGAACGTTAAATGATGACAAAATATTCCTATTTTAACCGAGAAATGTTATTTTGGGCGTTGAGGTGATTGATGTCTTCATTTCACTCCTCCCTTCCCTTTGTTTCTATTTTCAGTATTATTTTATTTTATTGGAACTCAATCATCTATACAAAATCTCTCATTGTGGATCATTGCCCGTAATAAATATTTACCATCAAATCTTGTTTATTTCAATAGAATTCTTACTTAACAAGAATGTGCGACTTATCCAACAACAAAAAAATGTGCTGAGGAGAGGAAATAATGGCTTCACAAATGAGACTTAAAAGGAAAATGACTTTCATTCAACAAATTATCAGTATGCATATACTCTGTATATAGTCAAGACGTATTTAAATAAGGGAGAAGGGCAAAAAATGTCATGCTATTTACGTATTTTTGTTAAATGTGTAATCTTATCTTATATATAATGGGAACAGGAAATGAGTTTGGAGTCCGTCATTGATTGACTTTTGATTTTCTGTAAGGTTGACGTGCGGCGTTGGGATTTATAATCTATCTTATATCATATATAATGAGAGTAAATATTGACTACACACGGCGTTCACTTACCCATTGTGTGTAATTATAACATGTGTGCATTGGTTGTTGTCTTACCATATTGGTTGGATTCAATAATAATTAAGATTTGTTCAGATTCAATGCATGATATTTGGTTGTGGATAATCACGTCATTTGACTTGCACTCATAGTTGTGTGTTGGAACATCTGTTGAATGTTTCATTTTTTCTAATGTTTTATGGCTTTCTTGGTTTGTTTTTCTGGTTTTTGTGTATTGTCGACCTGTTTTACGTTGCTACCACCATGAAAAAGTTTTCGCATGAAAAATAATGACTTTGGTAAAC
The DNA here is from genome assembly GCA_963920655.1 of Geranium rotundifolium. NCBI lineage: Eukaryota > Viridiplantae > Streptophyta > Magnoliopsida > Geraniales > Geraniaceae > Geranium > Geranium rotundifolium. The sequence continues at coordinate 19,064,847 of OY987320.1, read as the reverse complement.
TCGCGATACAATCGCTTTGTCCAGTCCGCGTCATGCGATGCCACCATCAAGAAATGGCGCATCAAGGTTTTGAACACTTCCGCTGATGTGGTTGAATTGTTCTTGGCTCGGGTTTTTGTGGTTGCGACTGGAGAGAATAGAAAAGACGGTGAGCGGAAGGTTCTTCTTTTGATCGTTTCAAGCACCATATTTTTTGTTCTGAAGCTCCTCTTCCTCTACGTCATCGGCTAATGAGCCGTCACTCCCAACCTCCAAATTATGTAAGTTTTTGTCTTATTTCCCACAAAAAATATTATAGAAAGAAATGGAAAATGAAGTTATATGTCAACTTGATGTTTCTTGATGGCTATATTTTGTCAATTACCTGTATTCATGTGCGCTTTATGCTTAATTTGTGTTATGGTGTTTTGTTTCCCATATAATCATTGCTTGATTCATAAGTTTGGCTCTTTGAATAGGGAAGACTTTGGCAAATCTTCTTTCAATAGATATATGGAAGTGTATTATTTCTCGAAATTTGCTATTTTTCTGTCTTATAAACATCATCACGTGCACGTGTTATTATTCATTTTTGTTTATTCATATGACATCATGTACAAGAGTAGTTTGTAGCGAGTCTTTCCATCTTCTTTTTCATCATCTTGTGATCTTGACTTCTTTACTTTTGTTTCCATGCACAAATGGTGTTTGCACGTCTTGCTGCTTTTCCTTTAGTTCTTTCATTAATTGGCGCAAAATTCGCTCATCTACCTTAACTTTGAGGTTTTGTTCCTTGATTCTCAACATGTTTCAGTTATGATTTTCTTAATCTTTTGCTTATGCTAGCTCCTCGTAACTTTTGGTTTTGAGTTCTTTAAGGTTTGTACTCATATTATTGTTTGTGTAATTTAGTGTTCATTTCTTATAATTTATTTCAACATAGCACTAATAGTCATGTTTTTTTTCTATTTCTAATTTTAATTATTTGCTCTTTTTGGTGTTGTGCCATATTGAAAGTGGTGGTGTCTGACTCTTGCTAAACATATAACTTTTTAATCTTTGGTGTGTTTCTGTCTTCTGGTCTGATCTTATGTTTTGGTGGACAACACATTGTGAACTCGAAGTTATTCACTTAATATGTGAATTATAGCATGTGATTATTTAATAATTTATTATGATAGTTCAAGTTTATTACGGGGCATTATGTGTTTATTCAATTCATTCTTTTACATGAGAATTAATGACCTTGAAAGTTGGTGGAAGATATCCTACATCGGTTCTTGCAAATTTGAATATAGTTGGTAATTGATATTCAAATTGTGTTTACTATTTATATTATGGATTCGATATTAAATCATCTCAATTATATTAATATGAAGTAGCAAATAAATGGAGGGAGAACTTGAGTAATATATTTAAAATTATTTATTTAATTAGGGCTTAGGAGAGACTTTTATGAAGAGGGTTTTACAAGATTGAATCGAGTAAATCGCTGAAATCGTGAGTTTTGTTTGCTTTAATTGAGAGATAATTTATTAAATCAATTAATTAAAGTGTGAGATTTATTTACCTTCCCCTTAATTAGTAGAGATTAATGGATATGAAAGTTTTAAGGAGAGAACTAAGTAAAATAATTAAATTATGGAATTGACAGTTGAAAAAATTGTATTATTAACACTTGATTTGTGCCTAATTTTTGGATTATTATTAGTTTTTTGTAATATTATTTTCATTATATTTAATCTTGGAAGAAGACCACAAGACAAGTGAACAATTAGACATGTATTAGATCACTCTGAACTTTACCCAAAAACATTTATAATACAATCCACTGTGAACTTTACCCATTAAACATTTAAAATTTATGGTACAATTCTATTCCCAGAATAAAATATATTGCCACTTCAAAAAAGAATTAATTTAATAGCTAACTGAATAAGAAACGAACCAATTGGGTTAATAATTTTTAATTGGAGTTGTATATTCTTAATTTTTCCAAACTTTAAATTTTATTACTACATTGTATGAAATAAAATTGGTTAGTCCAAAAATTAATTTTTCAACCCTAATTTCATCCATAAATTGGGCAAAAAAATAAAAACCAGAGTCCAAACTGTTTGGTACGATTTGATTCAATTATTGAATCACAAAACAATTTTACTTATTTTCTTGAATTGGATTGAAAGACTCTGAGCCGATTTGATTCAATTCTTGAACCACAAATAATCTTGTTTATTTTCTGAATTGGATTGAAAACTTATTCAAAAAATATGTCTTTCCCAAAATACCTGAAAATGTATCTCATCCCTTCTTCTGAGACCGAGTCCCACAAATTTTCCACAAAAACTGCAAGCCTAAAATTATTTGGGTGTTCTCTCAAAGACGGAATAGTTGTCATTGTTGATATTTATTTATGAATACAATTATTGTGAGAAAGATAAAATTTGACTTATGATGACATTAAATGGGAGCCAAATAACTTAAGGACCTATACATATGATAACCTTAAGCAGAAACTCGATGCTCGATGTCATGTCCATCGAACAGCAAAGGTTCCAAAAAGATATTATCATAATTTTCAACTACTCCATTTCTAGGCTTATTTTGTTTCTCACTTTCTTTACATTGCATCATCTTTGTTCAAGTGTATCCCCTCAAAACAACTTCTAACAATAAGTGCTCTAAATTCAAATAAAGATATCCATCATTATTCTCGCAAATTGCATAAAAACCGACATATATGATAGTTGAAGTTGGAGATTAGCATCATTGGAATTTACTCAACTTTTTTCAATAACAACTTCTATTATAGTTCACTGCTGGTAATATCAATATGAATGCAAGCTATCAGTGGTTTGGCATCACTGCTAATAAATTCCCGGTGTTGTCTTAAAATTTTGGCCCTCCCTCGATTTCTAAAAGATCTAATAAATTCAGCAGCCCAAACAAGATGTCCAAATAAAAACATTCATGCTCAACTAATAAACTATTCATACTAATGGGCGCCTATGGATAAGTTACGAATAATATATCACATGAAATCTTTTAAATCTTAACCATCCACCAAATAGGTAGGAGATTTTCATGTATTTTGTGAAATGTTTTTCTATGATAATGTAATATGCTTTCAAAACTAATAAAAGTAAAACACCAAATGGTATTTAACAACAAAAAAATGCCAGGTAAAATGTGTTCCAAGCCGAAATATCACAAATACCCATTGGTTTTCTTGGAGATGTGTGCTTTGTAGCAGTTGTCTTGTTAGATATCATTTTTTGTTAAAAATATAAGGCAAAACATTAAAAAAATCTATTATGTAATTCAATAACATGTAAGGAAAAAGTTATTAACATCAGATCTACATTACATCACATACATATATCAAAAACTATCAATTTTTGTTTTACTATATATAAAAAGGAGTAGAGAAAAAGGACATCTGACTCGTGAGGTTTTACAGGAATCGTCCAAATAATTGCTTATGTTTATGATTTTGTGAATTTCAAATATCTTGAAGTTTTTGTTCAATGAATTTGGTCTTTCTCTTGTAACTGAACTCTTGCATCTCTTCGTTTTCTTTCAACGTCTTTTCAATTTGTAACCCAATTTACATTATAAAATATTTGTCGAAACCTCATGTCTTAGATTTGTTGCGATAGGAGATGCAATCAACAACGACAACATCACCTTCGAGAAGGGCGCCGGGACAACCCTCACCTTCGCCACTCTCTGCGCCGACGACGAACACCCTTGAGTTTAGGGGTGTTAAAAAAACCCGAATCGACCAAAACCGACCGAACTGAATCGAAAAATGGTCGATTTTGGTCGGTTCCGAATGTAGTCTGTTCGGTTTTGGTTTAATTAGTTAAAACCAACCAAAAACCGAACCGACCGACCACGGTTCAATTCCCTCTCAAGAAGTTAAAAGTCACCGTTTAATTAATAAATTAATACCTCCCTCTCAACCTCTCAAAACACACCGTTTGTAATTAAAGAGCCAAACCCTAAAATGGGTTCTCAACTTGTCTTTTCCTTCTCATTAGCCGCACAACACAGTGAGATAGAGACGAAAATAAAGAGAGAATCTCAATCGGCATCTGCGGCGTCGTGGCGTCTCCTCCGTCGTGGTTCGACTCGTCTCCGTCGTCGTGTGACATTATTGCTCATTTATATATGTCTATTTCTTCTTCTTAACCATGACTTATTCTTCAACGCTGTCATGGCTTCTTCTTCACCGCCCGACAACCTCGGCTTCGTCAACGTCGGCGAACGCCGGAGCCGTCGTCGGTACAGATAATTGCTGCCAGGATCATGACCAGATCGAAGAAGTCAACCACATGAGCGCTCAGATCGCCAATCTTGAGTCGGATCTGGTTGTGGCCTTTGTGCCCTATTTGCTTGCTTTATCAGTTTCTTGATTTTTTAGGGTTGTAATTGGCTTCGGTTTCGTTCGGTTCAAAACGAAAATCGACCAAAACTGTCGGTTCGGTTTTGTAAACTGACTGAATTAGAGTGGTCCGGTTTCGTTTTAGTTTTTTGAAGAACCGAACTGGTCGGTTCGGTTCCAGTCAGTTTGGTTCGGTTTTTGAACCCTGAACACTTCTACTTGAGTATGTTCTATCGGAGTCGGCTCTGGCACCCTCTCTCCATTACCCTCCGTTATTATTTTTGCCGCAATCATAATATCCTCCTCCGAGCTTGGCATCGTCAACGGTGGATATGACGGTGGCGAAAACTTTCTCTTGCTCCGTGTCCTGTTGGCGATAGCGGTGACACATAGATGGAGTGTAGTAGGAGCAGCAATTCTAGGGACCCGTTTGAAGCTTCTCTTTTGCATGAAGAAATTAACCAATCCCTCTTTTTTTTACTTACGAGTTATATGAACACGTTTCACATTACTCTTGGTCGAGTCTAAGTATTCCATAATCACACCTCAGGTTGTCTCAGTCATAAGTTAAAACATATTTTAAATTTGCTATTTTAGACACTTTTGCCAACAATAATGTCGTACAATATGCACTATTGTAGACATAATTGTGAATAATAACAGTTTGAATCACCAACATTTAAAAGAAAATGAGAATAAGAAATTATATTTTACCAAGATTTTACGGGTAGCACGCGCATCGCGCGAGCCTCACACTAGTTTTTGTAATAGGAGAAATTTTTTATAACTACCCTCCACTTTTTTCTGTTACATGTCACCATTGTAAAGTTTCATTTAGTTACACCGTCAATTATATAGTTAATTTTGATGTAAAATGTTCATAATACCCTATATTAATATATTCAAAATATATATCTTTTTTTGAATTTTTTTGTCACATAAATAATAAAACACTGATTTCAAAATGATTTTTTCAAAGAAAATGGATTTTTCAAGGAAATATTAAAAATAAAAAACAATTTTAACAACGTTTTTTTATCAATTATTCCATAAAATTATAATAAAAAAAGTTAAACAAATGATTTTTTGCATTTTTAAATACAAGGGTATTTTAGTCATTTAATAAATTTTGAAAGTGAAATATTTAAATGACTAAAATACCCTTGTATTTAAAAAATGAAAAAAATCATTTGTTTAATTTATTTATTTTAAAATTTTTTATGGAATAAATAATAAAAACTTATTTGAATATTATTTTTTAGAAAAAAAAGTAATTTTTTAAAATATATATTAAAAATAAAAAAAGGTTATTAAAAGTGGTTTTTTATTTTTAATATTTTTTAGGAAAAAAATCATTTTTAAAATAAAAATAATTTTGGAATCAATGTTTTATTATTTATGTGATAAAAATATTTTTAAAAAAAAAGAAGTTCAAAAGATATTCTTTTATTTTTGAATTTTTTAAATATAGGAGTATTATAGACATTTTACATCAAACTTAACTACGTGATAGACGATGCAACTAATTGAAACCTTACAGTGGTGACGTGTAACAGAAAATAGTAGAGTGTAGTGACATGCAAAAGTTGCATAGTAGAGGGTAGTGATAAAAAATTTCCCCTTTGTAATACTGATGAAATTGCCCTTGAAATTAAGACTTCTAACATAATTTTTTAGGTCATTTGATAAATGAGTCAAACTCGATCCCAACTTACCGGAGTTTGTAAGACTCGTGAACTGACTCGTTTCATATTTATTTATGATTTATATCACATACAAACCCATGCATATTTACAAACCTTCTGAACCCCCTTTATCTACGTCCATTTTTTGCGTGCCCAGATCGTGCGACACGTGGACTAATGCAACGTGGGTTGACGTTAATTATAATTAACGAAAAAGTTAGGGCATTCGGGTAATTTTACAATTTTTGACGCGTGCGACAATTGACCTAACAGAGAGAATCATGATTCTTCCATATCTTCTCATTTAATATCTCCTCATTTAATGCAAATATTTATATTTTCCTCATTTAATGCAAATATTTGATGGTATATCATTCATTTATCTTCTCAAGGAAATGAAACATTTGTATATGTGAGTGAAACTTTTGGTAATAAAGCAAAATACATTCATTACTTTGCGAGTGAAAAATCATGTGAAGAAATAATTTATGTTATGTGTCTCTACTGATTCTTCCATATCTCCTTATTTAATGCAAATATTATGTGAATAAGACAAATATCTTCTCATTTAAGGCAAATAATTGATGATATATTTATTCAAATCGTTCATCTTGACGCTTGCGACTGTTGACTCAACCGAGAGAATCATGATTTTTCCATCTCCTTATTTAATGCAAATATTTATATTTCCTCATTTAATGCAAATATTTGATTGTATATTCAATCAAATCGTTCATCTATTTCTTTAATTAGTGTTGGAGAAATAATTACACGGAATTGAAAACTATTTTTCCTAGATATTTAATTTATATGCTTTGTGTAACACATATACATGGAAATGGAACATTTGTATACGAAAGTGAAACTTTTGGCAATAAATCAAAATACATTCATTACTTTGTGGGGAAATAAATCACGTGAAGAAATAATTTCTATTATGTGTCGAATTCTCTATTGATTCTTCCATATATTCTCATTTAATGCAAATATCATGTGAATAAGACAAATATTTCTTCATTTAATGCAAATATTGATGCAAATGTTTGATTGCATATCTTCTCGTTTAATGCAAACATTTGATGGTATATACAGTCAAATCGTTCATCTATTTCTCTAAATATTGTCGGAGAAATAATTACACCGAATTGAAAACTATCTTCCTTAGACATTTAATTTATATGATGTGTGGAACATATTCACATTGAAATGGAACGTTTGTATGTGTAAGTTGAACTTTTGGCAATAAGGCAAAATATATCAATTATTTTGCGAGTTAAAAATCATGTGAATAAATAATATATCTCCTCATTTAATGAAAATATTTGATACAAATGTTGGATTTCATATCTCCTTATTTAATGCAAATATTTGATGGTATATTAAGTCAAATCGTTCATCTATTTCTCTAATTAGTGTTGAAAAAATAATTACACCGAATTTGTGCATTTATTGGATTATTTATTTTTGGAAATGTATTGACATTTAATAGATTGATTATTATTGGAAAACGTATCGTCGCTGAAATCCATCATCATTTTTGCTTTTGGTAAAATTCCCAAATTACTCTGACACCATTAACTGACCACGTTGTTTTCTAAATTTCCTTCCATGCGCGCTAGATTGGATCGGACGGTTGGTGTGGGTTCGGATAGTTGGTGAGGGTTTGTAAAAAAAGCTTAAGTTTGTAGTGAAAGACGTCTCTATTTATATATACATAGAAGTTAAATTCGAGATCAACTAAAAATAATAATCGAGCTCCAATTAGTTTTTGTTATATGCATTTATTATATTATGAAAATTAATTTTTTGTTTTTAATCAATTATGGTATAATAGTCTTTTCACTAGGTATTCCTCACAAAAATCATGTGATACAATAACTTAATTTACTCTTGAATCCACCAAATTATAGAACACTTCATTTTATGCTAAATGCATTACTTAAGACTTAGGGGGTGTATTCAACTAGGATTTTAAATGACTTTTAAATGTCCATAAATTCTTAAAAGTCATGGACTTTTTCAAGTCTATAAAGAGTTTTGTGGATTTTAATGGAATGATTTTAAAAGTCCATGAACTTTTTTAAGTCTATAAAGAGTCTTGTGGATGACTTTTGCACGACTTTTGCATGACTTTTTCATGACTTTTTGTCAATTGATTTTGCATGACTTTTTCAATTCTTTGTAATCTTGTACATTTTCATATTTTCATTTTTGTGCAATTACTCATACTCTTTAATTCTACAAATCAAAATTAAACAAAAATAATTAAAACATATTAAAAACATCCAACTTCAAAATCACATAAAACATCCAACTTCAAAGTTTATAAGAAAATATCAATAACAAAATAAAAGTTCAAAACCAACTAAGAAGACAACATATTAATCAATTGCAACCTCGTGGACATCATCACCCTCTTCATTCACATCAACCATATATTCATCAACATGGACATTATCTTGTTCCTCATTTTCATTATCTTCATTTGCATTATCGCCCATTGGTCTACCACTCCACATAGCATTAGCAATGCTAGATCTCCAAGCATTAGCTCCCTCTCTTTGTTGTTGTTGACTTTGAGAAATTAATTCAATATTTTCATCTTCCATTTCTAAAGATGGTGAAAATCCATCATCTTCTAGTTCAAAAGGAAACTCATCAGATCGACATTCTTTCCTAAGAAAGTTATGTAGTCCGGCACATGCTAACACCAACTTCGCTTGTATTTTAAATGAAAAAGGAGGTGTCACTTTGAAAATTGTGAATCGTGATTTGAAGATACCAAATATCCTTTCAATGACATTTCTTAATTTTGCATGGCGAAGATTGAATAACTCACTTGCATTTCTAGGGTGACGTCCTTGACCTCCAAAATCTTTTAAATGATACCGAACACCACGTAAAGGTGCTAAAAATTGACGTCGATTAGCAAATCCACAATCCACAAGAAAATATTTTCCTGCAAATTAGAAAAGAGTAAAGATTAGCATATTACATGTAATGAAATAAAAAAACCGTTTATGATGAACATAATGAAAAATAAATATTTAAGACATGCATGTTACCTTGAGGTACTTGAAGGCCATTTCTTCTTGTTAAGGCATCATTTAACAATTTTGAATCATGTGCTGATCCTTCCCACCCACTAAACACATAAATAAACTCCAAATCAAAGTTACAAGCTGGCAAGACATTTTGAGATTGAATGCCATGACGATTACGGTAACTGCTTACTTCTCGTCCTATTACTGTGGCTGGAATATGAGTTCCATCAATGGCACCAATGTAATCCTAAGAAGGATAATCAACAAATATCATATAATACAACTAAAAACATAACTATCAACGACGGGCGGCGGAGCAGCGGGAGCAGATTAGTCGCGGCACGACGGGCAGAGACGAAGGTAAGTGGCGGCGGCGCCGGTCTCGCAGGCGATTCGAGAAGATGGCTGGCTTCACGGCGCCGCCGGCGACGGGCAGAGACAAAACGAGATCGGGCCGGCGACATCGACGGGCGGCGGAGCAGATTAGTCGCGGCACGACGGGCAGAGATGCAGTAGGTGGCGGCAGCGCCGGTCTCGAAGGCGAGAGGGGATTTTCGGTTGGCTGAGCCGCCGAGGCCCCGACGTTGAAGCCCTCCACTGTCGGCTTGCTAGAGCCATGGGCACGGCGAGCTGTGGGGTCGAATCGGGGTTGTTGGCCGCCAGTCTCCGCCGCCAGTTTCGCCGCCGGACAATAAGCTCTAAACAACAAGCAGAGAAATGGAGGAGCTTTCCTTCCATTCTCAAAAGAAAGGAACCTCTGTTTTATATATCTATACATGTTTGATGATGAAGAAGGAGGTTCTGTGACTTTCTGTGAGTTTCGGGAACGAAGAGGCGAGAGGGATTGAGGAATTTTTCCTGATAATTTTGTATTGTGATAATGGAAAAAGCAATTTAGGGGGTGTAGAGGATTGAAATGTTCTGTGTTCTTGAGGTTGCCATAAACCCCAACTACCATAAAAAATAAAAGATCAAACCCAATAAATGCAAAAGCAAATTCACAAAATACACACCAGAAATCAATACATACAAACAAATAAACAAAACCATAACAAGTAAAATGTAATTACCGATGAAGGGGTGTGGATGTTCTGGGAATTGCAAGACTCTTCAAGCTGCTATCCAATGTGTCTTTTCATCTCCTTTCATGAAGTGCAAATCTGATGGGGTGTAGATGATATTTCAAAAAGAGATTGGTATTTATACCAAGACTCTCAAAATCATCAAAAGTCATCAATCTCTTAAAATCCTTGACTTTTACAATACCACAAAATTTGAAAAGTATTTTTAAAGTCTAGATTGGATACCACAAGACTTTAAAAGTCTTTTTTAAAGTCTTGATTGGATACCACAAGACTTTAAAAGTCTTTTTTAAAGTCTTGATTGAATACCACAAGACTTTAAAAATCTTTTTAAAGTCTTGATTGAATACCACAAGACTTTAGAAGTCTTTTAAAGTCATTCAAATTCCTAATTGAATACACACACCCTTAAAGTCTAGATTGGATACCACAAGACTTTAAAAGTCTTTTTTAGGGGGGGGGATTCAATCATGATTTTAATGGATTTAAAAAGTTTTTTAAAGTCTTGTGGTATTCAATCATGATTTTAGAAATACTTTTAAAGTCTTGTAGTATTCAATCATGACTTTAAAAATACTTTTAAAGTCTTGTGGTATTCAATCATGACTTTAAAAATACTTTTAAAATCTAAGGGTATTGTAAATGTCAATGACTTTAAATGATTCTAAGAATAGATGACTTTGAATGATTTTGAAAGTCTTTGTAGGCATAAAAAAGTCTTTAGAAATATCATCTCAAATCATGAGATTTGCAAAGTCATTCCATTAAAATCATCAAGACTCTTTATAAACTTGAAGAGTCTTGTAAACTTTAAGAATCCATGAATTTTTAAAAGTCATTCAAAATCCTAATTGAATACACCCTCCTTAAAGTCTTGATAGAATACCACAAGACTTTAAAAGTCTTTTTTAAAGTCTTGATTGAATACCACAAGACTTTAAAAATCTTTTTAAAATCTTGATTGAATACCACAAGACCTTAGAAGTCTTTTAAAGTCATTCAAAATCCTAATTGAATACTCCCCCTTAGGCTCTTTCTCTATTATGTTCAAATCAATCATTTCTTCTTCTTCAACACCGCCATCACTGGTGACACTGTCTCAAAAGCTCTCTCTTTTCTCTTTTTGATTTATATAAATTGTTTGATTTTCTGTTGATTCACATTATTGTTGGTTTGAGGGTTGATTTCACTTCTCGAGACTGTGAGACCAAAAGGGGTGATGGGTTTTGGGCTCTCTGGGTCAAAGTTCTAACTTTTTCCTTTTGGGTTTTCTGGGTTTCTTTTTGTGGGATTTGAGGATGTTGCTCAACTCTTTTCTACTGATGAAGGTTCTATGGTTTGCAACTTTGCAATTGCTTTTAATTTCATTTACTACTACTATGTTTGTAGACTCATCATTAAATAGATAACATAATCATTTTTTACTACTCTACTTTATTTTACTTCTCTTATTATCCAAATAATTCAAAACTAAATGTAAGCAGGGTGCACACGACGAGCAAGTCGTGTGCACATGAAGTACACATCACTTTATGTTATGAATTTCACACAAGAAAACATATTTTTCGACTCATCTAAAATTAAAGGTTGGCCTCTCTCTCGGAAATTCTGGATCTACAACTACATACATACATGTAGCTATTTCGATGGGAGTCGTGTTCTTCTTCAAAAATAAAAGTCTAGTTTGGTTGATCGAGCAGAATCGAACGGAAGAAGAAAAATTCATCTTACAGGGTAGTGGGGGTGAAAAATGATATTGACACACGAGTTGCCAACATCTACACTCTATTGGAAGCAAGAACATTTCATAATCAGTGCAGGAAGATTCTAGAACAATCAGGTTGTCCATTGTTGATCATAACTATGGTTAGAGATATCATACTCCCACTTCTGGGTTTTGATGCTAGAGTGTGCCATAGTCCATTACTTCTCGAATCATTGGGTTCAACTCAAAAAGTATAGTATTTTGGGGCTGTTATTTCTACCGAAGTTGTTTTGATATTACTTTTGCTACGATTTTTGTTCGGCCTCTCAAGCGTCCACTTTTTTTGGGGCTTGATTTCTTGGCTGTGGGAGCGGTATGTACAAATTTACGTGCAAGTTTTTATTTCTTATTAGTTTCTTTATGCACAGTTGATTTTTTTTTATCTTGATTAGTTTACTTTAGGGATTGAATTCCACAATGCTAGTCCGTTGCACCTTCTTTCACGGGCTAAATCTGCTAGGATTGTAGTGCAAGACATCCTATTTCTTATACTTTAATGATGTACAACTATTTCATCAGACTTTATAGTATCGAGACTTATGTGTGCACTACCTCAATAAGGCATGTACATCATTTTCTTGTGCGATCATTGTTGCTATAGCTTGCTTTATATTACTCGTTGTTCTAGAGATAGGGTGTATCAGAGGAGAATATGCTCTCAGAAGTCTGGAACAATCATTGATTATGAAAGCACTTTATGGATCATGTCATAGATGTGTTAGATTGAAACTAGGGGAAAAGACACTTTAGTACACTTAAAAGAATCGAATTCTAACATTAGTACACCTAAGTTTAAAAGTGCCACTTCCGCTCACCTGATTTGCATTTTTTTTGTCCTATCCATTAACGGTGTTAAAAAAATCTGATTTTTATTTTTATTTTTTTTTAAATTCATGAAATGACCAAGATACCCTTTGTAATAATTATTTCTTATTTCATTATGAAATGACCTAAAGGCCCTTGTGTTCAATTCCAATTTTCAAAGAAATGCCCTTCCATTCTCATCTTCTTTGGCCTCGTCCTCAAAGCCTCCATCCATCGATGACGGTTCCGACCAGCACCTCCGGCAAAAACTCCATGGAAGAGCAAAGGAGCAGCACCGGTAAGGGAACCGAAAGCCAAAAGGGGCGCTCCCCCTGCCTCGACTGAGAACAGTTCAGGCCTCCAAACTTCACCTCCAATTTTTGCCGGTTCACCTCAACAAAGTGTACCCAGATTTGAGCCGAATCACCCTTCGACGTGACGCCGGAATCCCAAATTACCTCTACGCCTCCCGATCTCCGCGACCAGGACCACTCCACCTCCATCAATCCAAAAGGCCGATTCAAATATGAGAAAATCAGATCTGAAATCGAAGCCCTCAAATCGACCTCCTAAACACCATAACCACCTCTGCCAACAGCTCTGGCCATCACCAGAAGGGTCGTCGCAGAGGTGGCTCGAGGTCAAGCTCATTCCGGGCCAGAGACACAGGTTGGTCGGAATCGTCATCGAATGGAGGCTTTGTGGACGAGGCCAAAGAAGATGAGAATGGAAGGACATTTCTTTGAAAATTGGAATTGAACACAAGGGCCTTTAGGTCATTTCATAATGAAATAAGAAATAATTATTACAAAGGGTATCTTGGTCATTTCATGAATTTTTAAAAAAATAAAAATAAAAATCAGATTTTTTTAACACCGTTAATGGATGGGACAAAAAAAATGCAAATCAGGTGAGCGGAAGTGGCACTTTTAAACTTAGGTGTACTAATGTTAGAATTCGATTCTTTTAGGTGCACTAAAGTGTCTTTTCCCCTTGAAACTATTGTATGGATTCAGATGTTTTAGAGATTTTGTGCGAATTTATTTTCTAAGTTTATGGATTCAAATTTGTATTAAAGTATAGATTTATATTCTATACTTAATACCTATTTTTATTAAGTTTTGTTGTTGACAAAACAAGTAGAATTTCGTTATCAGGGTTTGGAAGATTTGTTACACTGACTGAATTGAATGTCCCTAAATGTTATCTGGTAAAACTTTTTACGAATTCAACATGATAAACTAGAGAATGGCCAAATGTATGTCATACTAGCAACAATGATGGATTCAGAAATTTTAAAGAGAGTGGGAAGTCTATAATTTTAAATGAGTCGACACAATATATTTTATGTGTACGCAGCTTGCAGGTCGTTTGCGCATCATCTGCACGCGACTTGCATATTGTTTTAAATTATTTGAATATTCATAGAAGTAAAATAAAACAAAATAAGCTAATGATAGATGATTCTATTAATTTGGTGGATTCACGAGTAAATTAAGTTTTAGTCAGGTGCATGCCGTCAAAGCGGTGAACACTAAGTGAAAAGATTATTATACTCCAAACCGTATCCATAATCTACGAGTAATGTCCCTCTTGAGCAAAGCACATTAATTTTTTTGGGCGGAGAATTTGATAGTAAAAATTTAATTTCACTAATATCATAATTAAAAATTAATTTTCATAATACAATGATTACTAAATTTATATAACAAAAATTAATTCGAGTCCGATTATTTACTTTATAGTTGAGTTCGAATTTAATTTTCATATATATAAATACGAAGCGAGTCGGTTCACAAGACTTACAAATCCTGATAGGTTGGGATCAAGCTTTACTCATTTATCAAACTACTCAATCTTATGTTTGAGTTAGCTTACAACTAGCACACACATAATTTTAACGTATAAAAAGCTCGACTCATTTAGAAATTGGTAGATTATGGATTCAAGTCCTATTGGTAATAATGTTTTACACTTTTAGTTGAGTTCGAAGTTAATATCCATGTATATATAAATACGAGGCTAGTCGGTTCACGAGTATTACAAACCCTAATATGTTGGAATCGAGTTTGATTCGTTTATCAAACGATTCAAGTTTACGCTAAAACTCGACTTGAGTTAGCTTACAACTAGCACACATACAATTTTAATGTAGCAAGAGTTCGAGCGCTCATAAAAAGCTAGACTCATTTAAAATTTGATAGGTTATAAGTTCAAGCCTTATCATTAACAATTTTGTGAATTAATATAGTAGTGGGCTTGAATATTTATTGATGTTGAGTCTTTTGCTCGAGCAATTAATTAACACATTTAATTTGATGGGAAATTACACTTTACCTACATTAATTATATTTAATTTGCAATTTAACACAGTTAATTAAAATTTGATTATTTTCACGTTAATATGAAAATTTTAAATAGCCCTTATACAATTCAAATTAGAACCCTGGGATGTAAATGTTTATATATAGAATTTATTTTGTTTTAGTGAATTATTATATGTGAATTATTGTTATGAATAAATGAGTCGACATTTTAACGTACCGCACAACTTTTTCTACGAAAAACTCTACAACCTGTCTAAGGAAAACCTTATTACACTTTTCAGATTTTTGAAAAAATTCTCATTCACATACGCATTCGATGGTGGGGAAGAAAATTGATATGAGCTAATTGTAATCTAATTTGAGGCTAATTTGAGCGTAATGTTGGATTATTTGTTGAATGAGTTTAGCTCAAGCCTACCTATCAGACTTTATAAGGCTCGCAAAATTTTGTAAGTCTCGCGAAATGACTCGCTTCATATATATATACATAGAACTTAAATTTGAACTCAACTAAAAATTAAATAATCAAACTTGAATTTATTTTTGCTAAATGAATCTAGTTATTATTTTATTTTTAATTAATTAAATTAAAATTTGGTATGAAATTGTCCCCCTTAAAAAGTGTATGGACTCGCCATTGTATGTGATATTTTTTAACACATTATTAGTGGAGAGGTTTGAGATTCGAACTCCGTTAGGAACTTGAGTGGGGAAGGGTTAAATGGTAGATTTAAAATAAGATGTAATTTAAAATTTATAAAATTTGCTGCCATTTTAAGTGTATTTAAGTGCAAATGAAATTAGACCTAAAACTTATTTATTTAATTATTTAGAGAAGTGTATTTATAAGAAAATGTCATATTGAGGGTCGTAAAATGGAATTATTTACTTTAGCGATTGTGCATCACATTTATGATGAGGTGGATAATTCATTTCAGGGAAAATTTCACTTACTTCCCATGTATTTTGCACGATTTTCACTTACCTCCTCTAAATGATAAACGTGGTATGTGAAGCCCCTGAAATTGTCTAAATTTTCATCTAACCCTAACGACATTAGATTTTGGTCAAAAATCAACCATTTTTTTGTAAATATAGCAAAAATACCCTTCTAATTTGGCTAACCTTCATTCTATGTTTGGCTAATGTTTTTCTTATTTTATTCTCACAAGTGAAGCTAACCCAGAGACAAGGTCAACGAACAATTGTAATGGTTAGTAAACATATAACCGTATCCACATTCACATATGTGGGTTTTGTGGGCTCTCTCTTCCGTATTGAATCCGATAGGTACGGCTAGAGTGAGAGACTCTCGATTTTCATCGGTGGCGTGAGTGTTATAAAAAAAATATCCATCCTACTCGAGTGTTGTTGGGTGATATAGAGTGTGCCACACGCTTCTCAAAGTGTGTGTCAACTTGGGTTAAAAGTGTGTGCTGGAGATTATTTATGTGGGTTGGGTTGTCTCAACTTGGATTGAGAATATAGGTGAGTTGGGGATTATTTCAGTAGCCCGAGTTGGGCCGGGTTCCCCCGGATAATCTACTTCATGTCCTTAACTCAGCCTGTAATATTAGCATGATGCCCACTTCTAACCCGGTCACTCCGGGTTGGGACTACATACAAGCGGTTGAGTCGACTTGATTCGATATCTCTGCTCAATCTTAACAGGAAAGTAAGTGAAGTTTTCCCGTCGTTCTAACGAGAAAGTGAAGATCGGGCAAATCATATGCATATACGCCTTCACACACACACACACATATATATATGTATGAGATAATTTCAGATGACTACACCTGGATATGTCACATTATCACATGACTACACCTAGAAACATTTGTGTCAGGGTGAGTACCCAAGAATTTCATTTGTCTCACTTTACTCATTCTGTCCAACTCCGTTAGTTTTTAACATTTTTATACATGCGAAATGACTAAAATACCCTTATGGGTATTTTGAATTATTATAATTAGACTAAAAAGACGAAAAAATCCTTACCTATTCATCTAATTTTCTAACTAATGTCACTCCTTCTCTCTCCTCTCTTTTCTCTATGATGGGCGTGGCCGGAGGCGGAGGGGATGGCGGAGGGGAGGGGAAGGAGGCGGAGGATGGTGGGCGGAGTCGGAGGGTCGGGGTCGAAGGAGCTCACCATCTCCAATCGCCGGAGCTCGAACCAGTGGGCACGAGAAGGAGGGGAGGGTGAAGGTGAGGGTCGGGGTCGGGGTCGAAGGAGGCGGAGGGTCGGGGTCAGGGTCGAAGGTGGAGGCTAGGCTAAAGGAGGGGAGAGAGGCGGAGGGTCGGAGGAGGGAGGAGGGGCGGTCGGAGGAGGGGAGGGAGCTCGGCTCGGAGGAGGGGCAGTCAGAGGAGGGGAGGGTCGGAGCCGATCTGCTCGAGCCAGAGCCGAGCTCGAGCAGATCTGCTCCGACCCTCCTCCGAGCCGAGCTCCCTTCTCTCCTTCGACCACCCTTCCTCCCTCCTCCGACCGAGCTCCGACCCTCTACCTTCCTCCCCTCCTCCAGCCCAGCCCCTCCCCTCCGTCGCCGGAGCTCCTTCGACCCCGACCCTCCGACTCTGCCCCGACCAGCCCAGCCCGACCCCCACCTCTCTCCCCTCCTCCAGCCCAGCCCGACCTCCACCTCCGACCAACCCTCCTCCGCCTCCTTCCCCTCCCCTCCGGCCACACCCATCAGAGAGAAAAGAGAGGAGAGAGAGGGAGTGTCATTAGTTAGAAAATTAGATGAATAGGTAAGGGCTTTTTCGTCTTTTTAGTCTAATTATAATAATCCAAAATACCCATAAGGGTATTTTAGTCATTTCACATGTTAAAAACTAACAGAGTTGGACGGAATGAGTAAAGTGAGACAAATTAAATTCTTGGGTATTCACTCTGACACGAAAAATTTTAGGTGTAGTCATGTGATAATGTGACATAGGTGTAGTCATGTGATAATGTGACATAGGTGTAGTTATCTGGAATTATCCTGTATATATATACTGATGTACGCATCAGAGCGCACGTTAGCAGTAACAGAAAGACCTTGACTGTTGTCGACCAGGAAGCTCACTGAAACAAAACCTCGACTCTACAGTCTACACAATTCACATACATCTCTCTCCAAAACCAATAAGAATCTTCACTACGATCTATTTATGCGAGATCGAATCTTCAAAGCTACATGAATCTTTGATTTGCGAGGACCAGCAATGGCGAGATTTTCCTGCGATTACAGAATCCTCCTCCTCCTCGCTGCCGGAGCATTCGTCTACATCCAGGTCAACTCCATAAACCCTAATTTCTGTCTTCATTTCTTCAATTTCTCACCAAATTCATTTCTCCACTACTATGTTCGGCTATTCGACCAACATTTGTGCACTGTTCGAATTCGTGATTCGGTACTTAGATTGTGTTTTGTTGCTGTTTTTAGGTGCGACTTTTTCAAACACAATCAGGATATGCCGATCGCCTTGCTGCTGCTGTGTGATTCTAGCCTATCTCATTTAATCTTGACATTTGCAATTTTTATTTTCCAATTGATTGATTGAATTGAAGCTCACATCTTATTTTAGATCTACTCAGTACTTAAATGTGTTTAGTTAGAACTTGTATGTGCGTGGCACATGACCTAGAATGTTGCTCTTCATTTCAAATTTATACTTGCATTGGATAGAGTGGATCGACTAAAATTGCTCTTGCTATGGTAAACTATTGTTCTTTGAGTTTGTTTAGGCCATTCGTAAAATTATTTTATAATTTGATATTAAATAAGATGAATTTCTCAATTGTGTTGACGGGGTTTCACAATTTTGTCATTTGTTTGTCAGTGATCGGTAACTTCTGGTGTGCACCATAAACCTTCTAGTTCCATTCTTTTGCATACCAAGCTATTAAATTTCAGATAAGTAGAGAAGGGGAGGAAAAAAAGGAACTTTGGTAAATTTCAGATGATTAAAATCATTCTTATAGGTTAGTGCCAGTCAATCAAAAACACATTTTATGTTTTGTGTAGGCGATGAGTAATCCCTATTTTATGCATAATGGCCAAGAAAGTTTATGGTGTTGTTGATAGGGTTTATCATTCTCTGTAATTTCTTTTGAGACAAGACTAGGCATATCATATTCATGCTTTGTAAATAAATGTACATATCCTGCTCTCTCAGATTAATATTTTCTTATTTTTTGAAACTAATATTTTCTTATTAATTGTTGATAACTATTTGTCATCTTCTATTTTCTGTTCTTAATTTTATTCCATTTTAGTAGGTAAAATGGTTTATAAATACTTACTGCTCTAGTTGCACCAGCCATATAAAAATGACAAGTGCATTAACTTTTATCAGATGGAGTCAGAGAACCATTGTACTAGTCAAATGCGATTACTAATTGATCAAATAAGCATGCAACAAGGACGGATTGTGGCCCTAGAAGGTGTGATATTATTATTAGAGTGCCAAAATTCCTTACTTTAATATTTCGTTGGTGAAATATTCAAAAGATTAGCATTGTTTTTAAATTGTATTCTCTCTGCTGTTATTTCAAGTGTTATTTGAATTGTTGGAGATACCAGGCAATCTTATATCAGAACCTGCCAAAAGGTATCACAACAATAAAATGTACTAGAACATTCATATCAGGTTTTTTTATCGGCAGCATTCATATCAGGTTGCTTCAACTCACTCTCCTTTCCTTGTTACATGTTTAGAACATTCTTCCCTTATAGTGCTATTTATGGTTGCGCCTTTTGAATCTGCAAGGTTTTTGCAATACTATCATTTTGTTGAAACTGTTGTAGGGAAAACAATTAAAACCTTCCCTTTTTCTTACTGATACTTCTTTCTTTTAGCCAGAATTTCTTCTTTGCTTCTCGTTTTCTATATGTGACAACAGTAGATCCACATAATAATATGTAATTCTAGATCTCTGTTTGCTCTTGTTCAGAAGTAGCAATTCAGATCAACTGCTTGTTTGGGATTCTCTAACTTAACAGTGCCTCAATTTCAGAGGAAAAGAAACGCCAAAATCTGAAATGTGGAGAAATGAAATCTCTTGTTCAAGATCTTGAAAGTATGTTCCTCTCAAATTCACTGTTCCATTAGTTTGGCTAAAAAATATTCTTTTTATCATATTTGTTGCTGCCAAGTAAGCTTCTTATAGTCTTGTTACCATTTTAGTGTCAATTATATCGTTCTACCACTGATGCATTCTTACATGTAGAATAAAAACAGAAAAATGTCCTGTTTACTATGAAGGAGAGAATGCTGTGGCAACATTAGTTCTGAGTTTAATGTTGAAATAAAGTGATTTTAATTTTCCTCCCCTGCTTCTTTTTTGCTCGAAATGTGAGATTGTATTTTTTCATTATATATGCGGTAATTACTAAGTACAGATGACTACCCAAAAATCCATCCCATAAGCATCATTCATATTTTTATTGTATGTGTATATTATATTATTTAATAAAATTTTAAAAAATACAAATATAATTAATCCCCACAGGCTCTGTGCCCGATTAGCGCCTAGCGACTTTTACAGCACTGCAAATCAAAATCATTCCCATTCTGTAACACAAGTACAAATGCAACCTAAATCTTTTCAAGATATAATATATATAGCTTTAAAACATCTTAAATATACACATCCTAGATTTTATTTAAAAAAATTTTACTGTCATATTTCCATACACAGTTGCTAGTGAGCATATTTAGTTATGTACGATCATAAGGAATATATTTAAAAAAAAACTTGTTGTCATTAGATGGTATAAGTAGTAGTGTTGTGTATCTTTCTGATTTTTTATTAAAAGAAAAGGAACTGAAGGAGATATATGTAGATTTCTTATAGTTTAGAGTATCACTTGATATATGAATTTATCCATTGTGCCTGGAGTCATCTTTTTCTTTTTATATAATGACACACTGTTTCCACTCTAATTTGACTCCCTGTGTTATATTTTGCAGGGAAAGATCTGGAAAGACTGACTGACAAAGTTCAGGTAATTATGAATCATGATACGGACTTATCTTAAAATCATTGCCCCTACCCTAGGTAGGTAGCTATAATTGGAACCCTTTTAACTGTCCTATATTCTAAATTTACTAGGTCCCAGTTGCTGCAGTTGTTATCATGGCTTGCAATCGTGCTGATTATTTGGAGCGGACAATCAAATCTGTCTTGAAGTATGTTCTATGGCTACAGTTTATGGTTTCATAAATGCCCACTTTTAAGTTTATTTTAGTTGAACTAACACACAGCTTTTCATTTATGACTCAATTTATGTGTTTTCCAGATATCAAAGCGCTGTTGCTTCAAAGTATCCACTCTTTATATCTCAGGTAATAGCACGGTAGCACTCTACAGGATTTTTTGTTGGCTAGGTTTCTCTTGACATTGTACTCGAAAATTACCCTATTTTCGATGAAATTTAGAGGGGACATATCATCAAAATATGGCTATTTTCTTTCTCAGGATGGATCAAATTCAGATGTCAAAAAGTTGGCTCTTAGTTATGACAGTCTCACATACATGCAGGTAAAAAAATTTGTTGGCGAATCTTCCCTTTTAGCATGTTTATCTGATGAGTATAAGGCTTAGTGCAGTTTTGCTTCACTCATTTAGTTGTTGGTATGCCTCTGCTGTTTTTGGCTGTGGATGAAATATATTGAGAACAGAATGGATATTAAGAAAGTAATTTTTTATGATTATATTGTATGTCAAATGCATTATAGCATTATAACATAGTATTAGCACTAAGAAAGGGATTGTTTGCCTCCTTTTTTTTCTTATTTGTGATTTGATATGTGCACCAAGCTTATGAAATTGTAGTATATTTGGCTTAGTTGATGCCTTAGTATGTAAGACAGTCATTCCATCCTCTGAAGGATTTATATGTAAGACATACTGTTAGACAGTATTCAATGCTGAAATTGGAAATAGGGTATAGATACTTGTACGAGATTATTGTCTTGGAATACTTTGATTAAGAACCTGTTGAATCATATGAGTTTGTCCCATGTGAGTCTGTGACCAAATTGCTCAAGACTGGGTAGCAGGAGCAACTTTTAGTTTATTACGGGCCCAAAAAATACACACGCGCACACACAGAGTTATATGTCTATGGAAATGTATTTTGGGTGGTATTCTTGTGCCGTAGCCAAGCTTAAGCATTTACCTGGTTTATTGCAGCACTTGGATTTTGAAATGGTGCGAACTGAGAGGCCTGGAGAGGTTATCGCATACTACAAGATTGCACGTAAAGATATTATTCTTCTGTGATTACTGTTTCTCCCAACTGAACTTCATTACTTGCCTCTAAAACTCTTGCTTTACATAGGCCATTACAAATGGGCATTGGATGAATTGTTCTTCAAGCATAATTTCAGCCGGGTAATCATACTTGAAGGTGCAAATCTTGAAATTATATTGTAAACTTTTATTGTTGTACACCTTCAATTTGAATCAGTGGCAGTGACATTATAAATTTCCTTCTTGGAATGTAGATGATATGGAAATTGCCCCTGACTTTTTTAACTACTTTGAGGCTGCTGCAGCTCTGCTTGACAAAGACAAGTAGGTTACCTGGATGAACAATCATTATATTTTTTCATTCTAAAAATATTATAGCTAAGCATTTCACACTATGAATTTGTTTGGGTGCTTTCTTGTCTAAAACATTGATAGGTCTATTCTGGCGGTTTCTTCATGGAATGACAATGGACAAAAGCAGTTTGTGCATGATCCATGTAAGTTCTTAATAGCAGTTAAATCAGTCACCATCCCATAATCAAAGCTATCTCTATGCAGACTGCTTTTTGTTCCCAATAATCCATTTTTGAATTACAATTTACCCTTACCGGGAAGAAGAAGAATGGTTGGGATAAGAAACATCCATCTTTTTTGTACTTTATCTGCACGTATAACCATCAAAAACTGTTGATGTGGCCAATTACAAGGATATAGTGGGGAATCTGAGGACAAATTTATTTAGAATTACCCCTTTTATCTTTTCGTTTATTTATTAAAGAGTGCCAATTAATATAGAATTACAAATATAGTACAGAAAACCCTTTCACTGATCCATACCCACTAGGATTGAACCTCTGGCCTATTATGAGGTAAGACGCTTGCTTGACCACTTGGCCAACCCTACCGGCTTGTTTACCCTTTTTTATCTAGTACCAACATGCTAAATAGGGTTATTCCCCTTTCCAAGGAAAACATATTAAACCCTTAGCTTTTGAGTGAGGCACAATAGTATATTGGTATTAACACTATTATTTGCTCCAGCTTTTGCAAGCTGTTGGTTTTATTAGCTCCCACAATGAGCGTACGACATAGCCTCTCATTTGTCAAATTACTAGTATGCTCACTGATTTGGATATGCTTCTGGACACTAACTTTCTCCACGAAAGTGTGCTTTGACTTTTCCATTGCTTGTAGAATAGACTGGACAAGCTCATGCTTGAAAGATGTATTACAATTATTGTATACAGTAACCATAATTCTGATTCATTTCTATGCATATTTCTGATTCATTTCTATGCATGATGCAGATACCCTGTATCGCTCAGATTTCTTCCCTGGACTTGGATGGATGCTGACTAGGAGCATATGGGATGAATTATCCCCAAAGTGGCCAAAAGCATATCCTTGTGTTGAATGTGTATTATTTCTTTTTTGACAAAGAACCATAAAAATCAAACCTCTCAATATGAGATATATTTGGAAATTGTCCTTGACAAAATTTTACTTACTGGGATGACTGGTTGAGGTTAAATGAGAACCGCAAAGATCGTCAGATTATTCGCCCAGAAATTTGCAGAACATATAACTTCGGTGAGCATGTATGTGCCTCCTTTTGAAAGTATAATATTTTATGATCTCTACATCTGTATTCTACTACGTCATTATACTAGACATTTATTCTTGATATATTTATTGACAAAGGCGCATATTAGTTATTTTCTTCTGTAGCTAATTGATGACTATGCATCCAGGATCCATCCTGATCTTTTTTAAAAGGATGCTTTAGTTATTGACGTGCCGATTCTTACTATTATCAAAGGAAAATTTTATTTACGTGGAGATTTTTTTCTCTTTTGTTGAGGGTGTAATAACTGCTGTGGATCTATGGCGCCATTGCTTCCTTGACAGTCTTGTTGATTTTTTTTCTCAGGGATCTAGCTTGGGTCAGTTCTTCAGTCAATATCTTGAACCTATTAAGCTGAATGACGCGGAGGTATTACCTAAAATTTCCTTTTACCGGGTTTTCTGCATAGTGCCTAGTTTATTAATGTGAATTTTGCTGTTTTGCTTCTCTTTTGAAAAAGGTTGATTGGAAGTCAATGGATCTTAGCTATCTGGCCGAGGTAAATCATATCTTCCAACTTGGAAGATTTTTCTTGCTATGAATTTATCTGAAATGAATGCATAAGTATTTTCTACATATTTATTTGCAGGATAACTTTATGAAGCAGTTTGCAGACATGGTGAAAAAGGCCACACCAATCTCTGGAATTGATGCGGTTTTGAAAGCAAATAATATAGAAGGTGACTTGCGAGTTCACTACAAAGATCAGCCTGAATTTGAACACATTGCACACCTATTTGGCATATTTGATGAATGGAAGGTAGCTTGGATTTCCATATATAAAACACTAGGAATAAGATGCTGAATCTTTACATGATTTTTGTTGCATGCTATGTTTGCTGAATTCCCTATTATACAGGACGGCATACCAAGGACATCATATAAGGGAGTAGTGGTTTTCCGATACCAAACATCAAGACGTATATTCCTTGTGGGTCCGGATTCTCTTAAGCAGCTCGGAATTGAGCATGCTTCATAGAAGATGAGGTTTATTACTTGGAATATGGATATGATTAATTTGACCGATAGTCACGAATATCTGTATCATGAGATTTACAGGTTTTGCAACAACAATAGGTTTTCAAGCGTCAATGATGCTATGAACATGGCGGTTGATAACGGGTGAATAGAGGAGCTGACCGGGCTTGTTCTAGTTAAATTTCATGTCCATCAATGAGATGATTGAGGATAACAGGTGCTTGAGTTTGAGGGAAGTTGAGGTTGTGATTGTGTAACCTAATTAGTGCTGACTGCCGAAAGGCAATGATTTGAATTTAAAAAAAATTCTAAATTGAGAATTGATCTCCCTCGAGCCCAAGTACAAGTACACCACCCAACCCAATATGTTCTTCAATATCATTGTAGCATTTCATTCGATATAGGTCTTGTGTTCCAGAGTTGAGCTTTTTGGACTGTGCCATAACCTAACCTAAGCATAACTAGGACGATTGTGGTTATTTTAATCTGTCACACATCCTATTGGTTTAAAACTGAATTTCTGACTTTGAACATCAACCGCAACGTTTGCATTCATCTTCAATGCCCAATTTATGGATTGAGACCGTTAACCTTCTCTGGGGTGGAGCCAAAACCGTCACCCTACACACACTAGTCCTCTTCACCTTGAAAGTCATAGAGAATAGAGAAATGTTTCTATTCCTACAAATTTTCACAACGTTCCTTTCATTTCCACCCAGCACCTATGATCCTCTGGTATTTAGAATGTTGGCCAACCACGTAAATCTATCATCTTTGGTCCTAAGCAACCCAATCATCCTCACTAAATCCCTAAGCAACCCAATCATCCTCGCTAAATCCCATATTGGAAAAAAGATTGACGCAATCTAGAAAGATCTTGATGGAAGTAAGGGCAACCTTATTCGGTAGGCACCTCAAGACTATCTGCCACAAAGAAACTCCAAGATTCGACTGAACCCTAATCTTCGAAATGTATCTCACAACTAAATATGGTGTTTTGGTCTACAAAAATTTCCATCAGCTTGCTTCCGCCGATAAGCACTTTTCACGGAATACACCTCATTATTTTTCACCGTTTAATACTAATAATCATCCTTTTCCCAAAACTGGCTGATCAACACTGAGCATCATACCTTTTAAGAAGTCTCATTCAATCATGTTATAAGTTTTGCTCATATCGAGTTTAAGAGCCGTGAAACCTTGCATTCCATAGTTTATCCGTTTTAGATGATGCAATAGCTCAAATCAGTCTAATAGTTAAATCAAATTCACTTTAACGTCTTATATTGACTTTGAAAAAAGTCACCGTAAATCTGTCTGAACCCACAATAAAATTTCTAGATCACAGTTTTCATTTACAATTAAAATTTCTAACCAATCATGCCACCAAGTAAAAATAAATAAAGCCATTAAATGAAATATGAAACACAAATTTAGAAAGAGTAGTCCACAAATTTTAAATAATATAATAATAATAATCTACGGTCAATCCTTTAATTGGATGAGAACATGTTTTCCTCAAAAAGTAATTGTAAATACATTTTAAAATTTGGGCATCAATCGTTTTCCAATTCAAAAAGTCCACATTTCAAAATATGTCTCTCTTCGATGCATGATGAATAAAAAAATTCACTAAAGCACGATAATTTTACCGCGTTGAAACTTAGCCCACATTGTTTTGTTCTAAGCCGATAAAAATACCATCATGAGATTTTTAGTTGGGAGGGTTAAGATCTGACTCGTAGACACCTCTACATATAAGTTTGTACGGAAAGGACGAGTTTGTACCTGAACGTGCATCCTCAGTGTATTTTCTTAAATAAGTTCTTTGCTTGAAAACCCTGAACTAACCCACAACTAGGGATGGTAATGGATCGGATATGGTCTTATTCGTGCCCGGTCATTTAAGCGGGTATCTATATCTGTTCAATTATCTATTCATTTATCGTGTATATGATCCGTTCAATATGAATAAATTTTCTTATCCGTATCCGAAAATAAATATATAATTAATTAAAGTTAAAATAAATACAAAACATGATAACGTTTTTCATGCAAGTTACGAAGCACAATTAATTTTTTTAATTCAAGCTACCAAACATGATAAAGATTCAAAATTTGTGGTCCTAAACAAAATAAATTTTAAAATACCGAAATATAATAAAGTTTATCTATATCTGTATATGTTCGAGCTTTCGGGTATATTCATTCCTCGGATCGGATACATGAATATCCATTGAATATGGATTCTTTTGCCATCCCTACCCACAACCCACCTAAACCAAGCCTACCCATCTTATACGTGTAAGCCTAGCCCACCTTCTAAATCTACCCCCACCCAAACCCACCCTACAAGATGTGGCTCGACTTCGAACCCCAGCCGAGGCCAAGGTAGGAAGCAGCTCAGACCACCTACGCCAGGGCGGCCACTCTTCCTAAGTAAGTTATTTTTTTAAGGAAAAATTGAATTTTATTAATTAAATAGCAACTAACCAGACATCAAGCCAGACAGCTGAAGGTACAAATGGTGGGACAGACCCCTCACCATAATTCCAGCTACTGTTAGTTAAAACAAATATGGTCAATTCGTGAGCCATTTGATTACGAGCAAAACAAAGCACACAAGTTTCGATAATGGATAATACACAATACCGTTCGCTAATGATTCCTCCAAAATTGTTCAGCTCGACCCGTTTAGCATCATGTAGAGTCACGGCCTCCAACTCATACAAATGGAGAAACCCCGTGATCTTGCTGCGTGATGCTTTACACATGCATCTCTGATAGCCCCAGAGACCAATTGACTCGAACCAGTTAGCATCATGCAGAGCCACGACCTCCATCTCATACGAATGGAGAAACCCCGCGATCTTCTTGTAGACCAACTTAAACCAGCCTCTTCGATTAACCATGCGATCAATATGAGCATCGCGAAATTCAAAACCTCCCAGCTCATTGAGTTTAACTGGATCAACCCATCGACACCAGGAACTCTCCGTTTCCTTCCAATATCGATCCCAATAAGACACGTATTGAATCTTGAGTAAGCCGAGCCCCCTAGTTCGGTATGCTTGCATGAGTCTGCCCACATGAAGGAATTATTTGAGGGTTCCAATCAAATAATTTCATGCCCATACAAGAAATTAATCTCAAATATCCGAATTAATAAGGATCTTGCATGATCATGAATTGATCATAAGATCTAGGCTAGAATAAAATTGAATATTACTTTTGATTAAAATCTCTTTGTTACTGAATAGTATTTAGTAACCTCTAAAGATCTTCCACACAGGAAGAGCAGTCCGGGGATACTCACAACGATCCTTACTAGAAGATCGAAGCAAGCAAAACGGACGGGGAGAGGAGGAGGGGGGTGGCCGGTCGGCTTAGAGAGAGAGAGAGAGAGAGAGAGAGAGAGAGAGAGAGAGAGAGAGAGAGAGAGAGAGAGAGAGAGAGAGCGGCTAGGGTTTTTGGAAAATAATTCCCTTAATTTTCAGATCTGAAAATTTCCCTTTTATAACCCTTTTTAGGCAATAATTAATTAAAACCCTTAATAGGCTTACAGCCCAAAGCTTTTAATTAATTATGTAGAGAAGCCCATTCTGGCTAGGCCCAATTTAGCTAAATTAATTAAATCTATTTAATTAGATTATAATTAATTAGTCAAGCTAAACCGTTCTTGATTTCCGGTTTAGTCTTAAACTGAAATCGGTCTAATCTGGTTTAATCCAAAACCGAATTTTGTCTCTCTCATGATTCCTCCATATGATTCCATCCGTTTTACTCAACCTTTAGTGTGTGACCCTCTAGGCTCACGACACGTCGGCAGACTGGTAAAATTACCATTTTACCTTTTCCATCATGAGTGGCCTCTAGCAAGACATCATGATTACCCAACGCTTGTGATTATCGAGATTTCGACTTAACCTTGTCGTACATGAATCTCTCCTTTTATCCTCTTGATATCTTTGACAACCACGAGGCATGGACAAGTCATCCTCGTTCAATTGTCCTGTTTCTTGATTCTGAGTTAACTGAATTATAACTGATACTACGTATCGACTACATGGTCATGCTATTGTATTTCAGTTGTACTCATCAAGTGGCCTAAACTGATATCTGTTCACACGTTCGTATGAGGAATAAATCTTTCAGCGATCTATTGAGTCAACTCATGTAACTCGTGATCGAGCCAATCACAGTCGTTATTGTAACCCTTTTACAGGATACGTTAGACTGAGTCAAACTTGTCACTCATTACATAGTGACCTCAATGATCATTCTGTCTGAGGATGTGATTTCATGTGCCGACATTTGAGTATGTTCATGACTGTGTCTATGTCACATACTCATGATCGGGTCGTCCTATATCACCCCTAACTCTGGCCCTCTTCTGGCCATGATCAATAGAGCGTGATCATTTAGAGTTAGCCTCATACCGATCGCTTTTTATGAAGTTATTATGATCGGGGACTGCTTAATTAAGATTTTATCTGATATGTAGATCTACTATTATGTGTTGACACATTAATGCTACAAATCAAATCATACTTAAGATATTACGACAACACTTAGTAATATGAATGCCGATTTTATTTCAACTAATAATCTTTATTACATGATTAGATTGAAAATACATTGTGCTATGACACAAAAATCCAACACTACCGACACCAAATAACTCCGGTTCCCTCCCAGTACCGGCCTACCAACCAACCAAAAGCAAAACCCCCTAACCCTCCATGCTCCGCTGTCGCAACCCAAGCGCGACCCATCTGCAACTCCAGCCTCACCCATCTCAGCCCATCCCCAAACCATCAGACCTCACATCCATCAAAACTCGATCTACCACCCGACCACACATCCATCAAATCCAGATCTACCTTCACAATAGCTCTGCTCCTACCGCCGCACCAGGCTGATGTTGCCGCCAGTACCACGCATACGTCGACACCCACAGAAAATCGACGTCGCGAGATTTCGCCCAATTATGACGAAACAAACTCTAAGAAAAAGGTACAAGCCGCCGCACCCAATTAGGGTTTTCCTATTCCGTTTTAATTCAATCAAACAAGAAAGACCTAAGTAAGTTATTTTTTGAATTCTTTTGGTGAAATATTCAAATAATTGATGTCCAACGTGAACTTTCACGTCAAGCCCAGCCCGTGGATTAGGGCTTAAATTTCTGGCCCAACGATAAACTCCCGGCTACGGACTGTCCTTGGCTCCACTCTCTACCCGTTCACACCTTCACTCCACCAGATCTTGCAACTGCCACACACACTGTACTCGAGTCCAGTCCGATCGAATCGAATCGTAACACAGTCACAGAGTGTGGTCGAATCGAGCCTCTCTCGACTCCAATGGAGTACAGAAAACTCAAAGATCAGGTTCTTGTCTCTTCCAATTCCCTCTTCTCTTACCACAATCTGAATTTCAACTCCACATCTGCGTCATTTTGCAGGATGATGATGGAAATTCCGGAACCAATGACCTAGAAAGCTTACGAGGAAAACCAATTCCAACAGGTATGAATTTGAACTCCGTTGAAGCTCATTTCTATTTTCCCGTTTAAATTTCTGTCCTCACTGTTGCTATTGCTCATCTCACAGTACCTGTAATTAACGCGGTTCAGTGGAAGCGCAAGTAAGAGTTCTACTTCAATTCCTCAATTTAAGATGACGATGAACGATAATTAGTGTATGACTGGTTTTTATTTGATTTTATATTTTGTGCTGGTTGAATCAGATCAATTGTTACAGTTGCATTGACTTTCCTAACGAGTTCACAAGCAATACTCATTGTTTGGTCCAAGAGAGCCGGGAAGTACGAGTACAGTGTGACAACTGCAAATTTTTTGGTAATTTGAGATCAAATTGTTGCTATTCCGAGCATGGTTTTTATGTGCGTTTTCAATTAGATTTTTAATCTCTATGTAGGTGGAGACTTTGAAATGTGCTCTATCATTGGCAGCCTTGGCAAGAATCTGGAAAAAGGATGGGGTTAATGATGATAACAGGTTACCTTTCAAATGCTTGAATTAGCCCTGTTAAGTTTTGATGTATTGGTGTGAAGTTCTTGATATTTTGGAGAATTTGTATGAAGTATCTGGTTACGAATCCTAATGGATTAGGATGGAGTTCTAGAGTCACAGGATAAACTCATTGATGCTCATCTTGTTGACTACAAACTGATAGGTGCAATGGAAAGATTTGCCACTCTAGGTTTTTTTCCATTTAAGTAATCATCTACCCTGAAAGGGTTTTTAAAATATAGGTTGATCTGCAGGTTCCCGTCCTTGACTTCATGTTCCATACAAGTTGAACCATGATTGATTGTGTCTAGAAATTAATAAGTATACCAACTTCAATATCTTGTTGAGTATATACAATGCAATGAATTTAACAAGAATATTTTATGAATTTGGTTTCTTATGTATTTTCTACTACTGCATTAGGTTGAGTACAACATTGGATGAAGTGATTGTTTATCCTATTCCTGCAGCACTTTACCTTGTAAAAAATTTGCTCCAGGTTGGCATTAATAGTTATTCCGCCTCTTATCCTTTTCCACTTTTGAGTAAAAAACATTAGTTTCTTGTTTACCGCCATTTGATTATAAGTATGTTATGTTTGTATCTGACAGTATTACATCTTTGCTTACGTGGATGCTCCGGGGTATCAGATTCTGAAGAATTTCAATATCATAAGTACTGGTATTTTATACCGAATTATACTAAAGAAAAAGTAAGTCCTTTCCTATGGAATATGTTTGAAGGTCGTTAACATGTTTTATGATAAATGAAATGCTTATGTTAATATCTTACATTATGTTTTCTCCAGTGCTTTTCATTATTTTTAGAATGTTCATATTTTTTGAAAGGGGGATTAAAATTAAGAATACCTTTTTCTTGTGTTTCTGTCAGTGTTATAAAACTCCCGAGAACTCGGTAAAACTGAAACACCGAGAATGATAAGTGAAAACCGATCCCGAATGCGGTCAACTTAGTCAAAATCAGCCAAACATGGTCAAAGTTTGTCAACTTATATTTTTTACCTTTTATGTTTACTTTAAAAAGTTGTTCTATTGCCAGCAAGTAGTCCTCGTCTCCTCCATGTGGAGTAGTCGAATATGGACTTGTTTTTCTTCAAGTTGTTGTCTATTTTTATCGTTGTTTGAACTATAATTTGTGTTTTTGTTTTAACTTGTTTAAAAGTATTTTGTATTTCTAAACTACTGTTATTATTGTCTTTCATGTGAATTATATATGAATATCTATTATCTGTATAGTGTTTATTTAATTCAAAACGAGTTTTGCCGATTTCTCTAAACTCGTTTTTTTGCCTCGCCAACTTTTTCCCTATCCCGAGTTCTAGAACCTTGGCTTATGTGTGTGCTACCTATCAATCTCAAATTATTTGCTTATGAAAATTGTCATGAATATAAGTAAATAAGGATGGGAGGTGAAATCATACCGGGTTATCAACTAAATCAGGAAATTAAGCTGGATTAAGTAAAAAGCTATTTCATATTGCAGCTAAAGATGATATCTATGAATTAAAGTTCATCGAAATTTTATGAAGAATTGTATAATTTTCTTTCAGATTAAGTGAAATTCAATGGGCGGCTTTTATTCTGTTATGTGCTGGGTGCACCACTGCACAACTAAACACAAAGTAAGACTGATCACCACCACTCTTATAGTTGTTGTACATCACTGCTGAAGTCCATTTCTCTGTCAGTATATATCATCGCTTGTCTTATTGTGTGCATGATGGTTTATGTGGTGTTTTCATTGATTAGATTGATGCCAACATATGCTCCTTGTATAAGATATACAGCTCAGATCATAAATAAGTAATAACTGACGATTTTTGAGCTGTTAGAATATGGGTTACACTATCCAAATGGTACTTGATGTAAGTCTGTTGACATATGAGGCTATTTCCATTTTGAGGTTTGGGAAACAACCTTATCCTTGCATTTCAGAGAAACCGTTTGCTCTACTTGATTACACATGACCACGTAAGGGAATGAGCATGCAATTAAGACATAGGTTTTGGCGTTGAGGTTGTTATCAGAGAACCAAATAAGTAGTAAATTTAGGATATTTTAGCTATTCCTATATTTTACGAATTATTTGTAAATAACATGATTTATTTAGCAATTCCAATTTGGAATTCTCATCGATAATTACCCTATTATGTTATGTCTGTGGGCAGATTTGATTGAGTAAATATATATCCCTCTTTTTTCTCTAATATTTCTGCCCCTTCTCCTTAATCTTTCACATTTCTCTTCAGTTTCAGTGTTCCTTGTGTTTGCTCTTTATAACTAGAACCCGTTACTACCATTGCACACCCATTTATTCCACTTGATTCATCAAACTTTAAATCTTTAGTCAGAATTTTTATTTGAAACTTGAATTTCATGGTGGTTTAATTTATTCTCTCTTTAATAAATGACTTTTTTTGCAGTTCTGATCACGTTCTTCAAACGCCTGTTCAAGGGTGGATTATGGCAATTGTGAGTTTTTTAGCTTGTACTTCTAAAATTGAAAGAACTAACAAAAGGGGAGCATGTGGCTTAAGTATGCTCATTAATACAATGTAACAATTGGCAATATATTTGCAGGTAATGGCACTTCTAAGTGGTTTTGCTGGAGTTTACACTGAGGTAAACATTTCAAGTACACATTTTACACTGCCATATTGTA
The DNA here is from genome assembly GCA_963920655.1 of Geranium rotundifolium. Taxonomy (NCBI): domain Eukaryota; kingdom Viridiplantae; phylum Streptophyta; class Magnoliopsida; order Geraniales; family Geraniaceae; genus Geranium; species Geranium rotundifolium. Next base: position 19,031,213 of record OY987320.1, on the reverse strand, counting down.
GTACTGCAATATGTCTTCAAATGCTTATCACATTCAAGACAACGACATCAAATTTGGTTGAATTTAGTGGTTTACGGTTCCCCTGAAATGGTTTGAAAGACATTTACCAACCATGTCTTAAGGGCTCTACTGAATGAAAAAAGTGGAATCTTGACTTTGTAGTCCAGATATTCATTTCTACTAATTAGTTTGCTTGTTCTTTTGGCAGGCTATTATTAAAAAGCGTCCTTCCAGAAACATAAATGTGCAGAACTTCTGGTTGTATGTATTTGGGATGGTTTTCAATGCAGTTGCAATACTGATTCAAGATTTTGATGCAGTCATGAACAAGTAATTTACGTTCTCTCTTTTTATTTGCTACTACAATTGTCTGTTCTTTTTCATCTCGGTATTTGCTGCTTAGTAGATATATTCGTGCTCCTGACATATATAAATTCATATGTTCTGATTATCAATTCAGGACAGGTACTAGCTTATCATTTCCAGATAGTTTCACTCTCATCAACTATATGATCTTTGAGTTATTCTGTATTGTGTAGGGGGTTCTTCCATGGATACTCATTAATAACAGTTCTCATGATTGTCAATCATGCACTCAGGTATCTTAAATATGTTTCTTTCTCAGTTTGGTCAAACTAAATATAATATCTTGTTTCCCTGCTTTATTTTCTACTTTTCAATAGATATTTTTCCTCTACATGTTAGGCTTATCTTTGAACAACTTTAGTTTGGAACTAAATTTTAGGATTCAAAGTATTATGAAACATGTGAATTAATTTAGCAAGTATTTCAGGACACTATATTGCACATCCATTACCAAATTCTTCTAACTCTGCTATACTTTAGTATTCTGTTGCAATTAATGTGTATGTAAATTTTTTGAAACAGTGGAATTGCTGTTTCTATGGTGATGAAGTATGCGGACAACATTGTGAAGGTAAGACATACATCACTTTTAACTAAAACACTTCATTTATCACAAGGCTTGACATACATGTACCCGTGTTGTGAAAGGATCTCTGTCATAGCCTTGCTCACTTCATTTATCACAAGGGTTGACATACATGTACCCGTGTTGTGAAAGGATCTCTGTCATAGCCTTGCTCACTTCATTTATCACAAGGCTTGACATAAATGTACCCGTGTTGTGAAAGGATCTCTGTCATAGCCTTGCTCATAGTCTACGATCTATGACAACAATCCTTAGTGTTGGGAACAGCAATAGGTTTTTATGCTAGAACGCAAACAAGCTGTATATTTCAAATATAAAGAGTACGGACCAGTATTTGGCATGAGTAATAGACATGGGAATTGACGGGGTTTGATTTAGTACTTTCATGGATTGGAGAACTCCTGTTATTCAAAGAAAGTGTTGTTTGCAAGCCTTGCCCTACAATATAGTTGTCCATACTCTTAACAAGGAATACTGTTTCCTGATTGATTAGTCCTGGTAAAAGTCCAGTAGAAGTTTATCAGTTTCTTGCTGATAAAGGTATCCAAGGGTCTCTTAGATCCCCAACTAATTCCTACACAACTCTTGCGAGGTTATGCACTCAACTAATCGAGTGAGAGATTGTTCTAGAATAAATTATTAGGATTTTTATTGGATTGTGTAGAACAGCAAGATAGCCATCTAGATTTGGTTCTCCCTTACCATGAACTCTGCAGAGTGATTTGATTTCTATTAGAATAAAGAAAAATAATTGCTTGGTTTTCTACCTCACTGATTGAGTGAGACAATGGTCTAGGAAGATGATATCCATTTCTTTGTCACTGTAAATGCCTTGCTACTTGGAATCTATTGTGTTTTCAAGACGACAGAACAGCCTTTTTGGATTTAGTTTCAGCTGTCATGGATAAGAGAGTAGTTTTGATTCTATGGAAGCAAAGGAAAAATGAATGCAATTAACTTTTCTGCATATAAATCAAGTTTGAGTTCTTATCTAGCTCCTCAAACTTGTGCAGGTGTACTCTACGTCAGTTGCAATGCTTCTTACGGCAATTGTTTCCGTGTTCCTGTTCCACTTTAATCTTTCCCTTGCCTTCTTCCTTGGCTCTACGTAAGTAACCTCTGTTTACGTACGATACCAGATTTCAACCATTTTATCTGATTGCGAACTACTCACTTTCTCTGCTATACAAAATGGACATGAATATATGTAGTGATTGGACTAAAGTTAACTCATGGAATTTCATTTAGTTATTTAACATAGAACAAAAGTTTCGAAAACCTGATAATTTATTCAGTGGCTACATCTTCTTTTCCAAATGTTATTTGCTTATTTATTTTTGCGTACTTGCTGTGTTCACGGCACTGCAATGCAAAGGAAAATAGTATTTGGCTACCATGACATGTAACAATGACTTTGTGTCTGTTGTGCTCACAGTGTTGTCTCCGTTTCAATATACTTGCACTCGATTGGAAAGATGCAAAGATAGTGCTGACTTCCTCGCCACCTCTACCCAGTCACGCCGTTGGCTTGAAGGCATACATTCCCAGAATCTTTCGACATTCATTTCAGTATCTTGAAATTTCGGATACAAAGTATAAGTAGATAAGACTGTAAGTGTTTTCCCCTCACACTCAAGTCAATATTAACGTGTACACCGGAACTTGGCTCCGGTGCCCGGCAACATCCGACACAAGGAACCTAGGTATGTGATGTAATGAAATTTGATCCGTGTTAGCATGGTTTTGTTTTTACTCATTTCATTTGGTTCCTTGAATGTTTTCTTGGATCACATATGTACTAGATACAGTAATGTTCCTAATAGGGGACCTGTTTCTGATTTATGCTTGTATCATATGGCACCTAAATGTGGTAATGTAGCATTAATGTGTAAGGGCTGTGTTTGTATTTTGATTGGATATGGATATGGATAAGGTGAAGGTAGAAGATAAGTGCAATGCACTGTTTAGGGTTTCACTTGTCTACGATTGTTTGTATTTGGCCTCATTTGAGGATCTGACTTCTGAATTCTTACAAATAAAATTAGAATTTTTCTAGTTGATTGTTGTCAATTTCCAGTTTGAATCGTTATAATTGGTATCAGAGCCTGGTTATTGACTGTAATTTTATAAGACCTCTGAGAGAGATTAAGTCGATAGAATGCGAACTTTGTGCTGAAGTTTCCATCATGATAATAAAATCAAATCAGCAACCCTGAGAGAATCAGAATTGGCATGACACCATATGAACTTCAGCGAGGTCTCAAATTTCAATGCCCAATTCCTTTACATGTTTCAGAACCCTCCATTGTTTTGTGAAGCAAGACCATCCTTTCAAGAACACATAGTTGAATGAGATCATCTCTGTTAGTTCTTGAAGCTGAATTTATGATGCCATCATGACACCCATAACTAAAGTTAAATATGGCCTGTTCCAAAAACACTGCAAATTGAGTGGTATCATGACATGAGATTTAGTTGCTATTGCGTAAGATGTAGTTGTTATTGTGTAAGACGTTGAAGATCATAAAGTATAATTTCTATTTATCATTTGAATTATGACTTATTTACTAAATAATCATTATAGGAAGAAAAATTATTTATAATACGTTTTATCAGATAACTGATATACAGACAAGTCAATAACTGTTTATATATTTTCTTAAGTAATATTCACACACTTTACTAAATAACTGTTGTCACGTATGGAAATTAAGAATGATTCACATATTTCACTAAATAATTAATCACTCAGGAATGATTCGCATATTCACAAATCAGAAATAATTCTCACTATCCACTAAATAAATAAAGTTTATGTAAATAACTCTCTTATCCACAAACCAAGAAAAATTCCCACACTTTCCTGAGTCCTTGGTCATGTTGCATTTGTAGTCCAATGTTAGGATAATTGCCTTCCAAACTATTGACCAGGTTCAGCTCCCGACTTTCTTTGACTAGAATTCTCCTAGTAACACATAAACTACTTGCTAAACATAATAGAACTTCTACGAACATGTTGAATCTTTGTTCAAGCTGCGTTTGTAGTCCAACAGTTAGGATAATTGTCTTCCAAGCAATAGACCCGGGTTCGACTCCCGGCAAACGCATTAAATGTTTTTCGGAGATTTGTTATATACATTATGCTAACTAACTTTCTTTCTTAGTACCATGTTAATTAATTTTTGTGACAACCGAACTGATTCTGTTTGGTTATTAAACAGGTTCACTTTTAATTTTTAATAATTATATTATCAAACTTATTATTATTAATTTTAAAAGAGAGACTGGTATTGTGGCAAGCCTATCCCCGATCTCGTTTTTGACCAACGACATAGAACACAGTTGCTTGGTAGTCTCCATCGTCGTCATCATGGTCATGAATCGATAACCCCAATTCCTAAATCTAGGTCTAGGGTTGAATCGAAGTTTGTAACATAACCCAAACCAGAATTAGACGAATTAATAGCTCGCCAATCTTGCAACCCCGCCTCATCGCACCTCTCCCAAACCCCCCTATCATGCTCTTTCGCCTTCTCCCTCGCTACCTTCCCTCTGCTGCCACCACCCTCCTCAACGACCGACCTCAGTGTTTGGGTCGATCTCAGATGGAGAAATTCTTGCTCGAAAAAATGGGTTTGATTCACATCTCTCTGAAAGCATCCGAGCCCAGTTCGCCGGTGTTGACGTGTCTTCGATGACAAAGCCTCCAGATTGGGCCATCGTTTTTGGGTTGATGTCTTGGGTCGGTTCGTCCTTGTTATGCTATTCTTCGTTTATGTACTGTTCTGAATCGATTTTGATTGGGTCTTCCTCGTCAGGTCGCTCCAGACACGCTGCTGTGTTCTCGCTTGAAAGAGTCCTTAAGGATGACCCGGTCATCGCCTAAAAGCACACATACCAATTTTTCCTGCCTTGGCGAGGTTGAAGGAGGGAAAATGGTCATTTTATCATATTTTTAAATGACTATCATGCCCTTAAATTTAGTTTTAGATATGAAAGTATAATTGTAATTGAATCTTAAATCTAAACCAAATTAAGCCATAGTTAAATCATATTGAATCGATTCAATTATGTTTTCTTAAACCAGAAATAATTTAAGTATTTTAGAGATTTTAGAGATAGTTAGTTCCCATCAACACAAAATAATATAACACATTCAATATCATGCATGCTTCTTTTTTATCAAGACTTAAATATATTCAAAATACGATCCAATTTTCAAGTTGGGAAATAAAAACCCTAAAAGAATACATCCAATATCAGCATCCAATGCTAAACATAGAACATGTATGAACATGTTGTATCTTTGTCCAAGCTGCGTTTGTAGTCCAACGGTTAGGATAATTACCTTCCAAGCAATAGACTCGGGTTTGACTCTCGGAAAACGCATCTCTTATTGACTTTCTCATATTTATGTGTTTTTATGGGAGTAATTCCATGTTAGTACCCTAACTTTGCCTCATTTTCAAATTAGTACCCCAAGTTTGAAATGTTTTTTGTCGGTATCCCAAGTTTGATTAGTTGCATATAAGTACCTAACTTGTTGAATCTAACAGAATTGAGATGTGAAAAGACCAAAATGCCCCTAATGCTTATAATAATTAATATTATATTAAAACTTTTGAATTTAATAACTCTCTCATACGACCTCCGTTTCGGCCTCATAGTATAACAAATCGAAGACAATCGGAAGATAAACAACTTTGAAGAATATTAATAATTAAATAAAAATTTATTAATTATTAATAATTAAATAATAATAATTAAATAATATTAATTATTATTTTAATTTAATTATTAATATTATTTTTCAAAATTGCTTATCTTCGATTTGATATTTTATGAGACCGAAACGGAAGTCGTATGAGAGAGTTATTCTACTCAGAAGTTTCAATATAATATTAATTATTATAAGTATTAGGGGCATTTTGATCATTTCACATTCAAATTTTGTTAGATTTAACAGATTAGGTACTTATCTGCAACTAGGGGTAATTCCATGTCAGTACCCTAACTTTGCTTCATTTCGAAATCAGTACCCTGACTTTAAAACTTTTTTTGCCGGTACCTGAAGTTTATTTACGTTGCAGTTAAGGTAACGGCTGTTAAATATAACAGAATTTGTGTGCAAAATGTCTAAAATGCCCTCAATGGTTTTGGTCTGTTAAACTGATCTGATTGGTTCAATTGATATGATTATGAAATGACTATTTTACCCCTAATTGAATACCCAATTTAACTGATAAATTGAGGGCAAATCTGACTTTTCAATAACACAAATAATAAATATAATTCTTTAATATTTAAATATATATAATATCATTATTAATTATATATTATATATTATTATTATTCATTAAATAACCACATTAAACCTAATTAACCCTAATTAAACCCTAATCTCCTCACCACTCCCATCTCCGCCACCACTCCCGCTCCGCCACCCTCCCGTCTCCGGCCGTCTACTCCGACCGCCTCCTCCCACCGCCTCCTCCAACCTCCTCAGCACCTCTCACAGGCAGCTCGCCGGCAGTCCGCCGGAGCTCAGATCCAGCTCCGATTCCCAAACCGCGACCGCGAGCTCATCGGCATCGGCAGATTCGTCCGCCCTGAGGTCACCGTCGTCGTCGTCGATGGACAGCGCTCGCCGCCTGCCGCGACGGCGAATCTGGATCAGGTCTCGGCTGAGAGAGTTCGGGACGGCCAGATCTGGGTTCGCGAACCTCAGAAGCGACAACCAGATCTGGGTTTGTGACGACTCCGTCTTCGACCACCGGAGTCGAGCTCTGAAACGACAGTCGGAGTCGAGCTCCAAAGCGAAGCGAGGGCTTCCCGAGGTCGACTTCCAGATCGCCGAGAACGAGGGCCCGAGCCCATCAGGTCACGAACCAGATTCGCCGAGAACGAGGTCGAGCTCTCGAACACGGCGACTCGATCGGCGCTGACAGAGGCGCCGGCCGGAGATGGCGCTGATGGAGGCGCCGGAAATGGAGGCGGCGGTCGGAGACGACGGAGACGGGAGAGATGTGATTAGGGTTAGATTTAGGTTAATTAATCAGATTAATAATAACATAATTAATAATTAACTAATTAATGATAATATATATATATAATTAAAGAATTATAATAATTATATGTGTAATTGAAAAGTCAATTTTGCCCTCATTGCATTAGTTAAATTGGGTATTCAATTAGGGGTAAAATAGTCATTTCATAATCATATCAATTGAACCAATCAGATCAGTTTAACAGACCAAAACCATTGAGGGCATTTTAGACATTTTGCACACAAATTCTGTTATATTTAACAGCCGTTACCTTAACTGCAACGTAAATAAACTTCAGGTACCGGCAAAAAAAGTTTTTTAAAGTCAGGGTACTGATTTCGAAATAAAGCAAAGTTAGGGTACTGACATGGAATTACCCCCTGCAACTAATTAAACTTCGGGTACTGGCAAAAAACTTTTCAAACTTGAGGTACTGATTTGAAAATGAGGCAAAGTTGGGGTACTGACATGGCAAAGTTGGCTCATTTTGATGGAACCAATTATACTTGTTGAAAGGATCGTATGGTGTGTTGAGGGGTCGATCGACCTCATTTTAACCTCGATCAACCCCCAAATTAGATGCTTATTTGTCTCGTAGTGGCCTTAAAAGGCCAAATAGGATCATTTTATTCTCTCGGTGTGTTTTCAAGAGCATATGCAGGAAAGGGTGAGAAGAAGGCCAAGTTTCGAGATTCGGGGAGATCGAGACTTGAGGAGCAAGAAATAAAGAAGGGCCACAAAATCATTATGCACGATCATGACTAGTGAAGGGCACACGATCGTGCCCCGATTAATATTTTTTAGGAATATTTCCTTCAACTTACAGAGTGTTGGCCCGATCTCAGTCACGGAGGAGTCACGATTGTCACCATGAGAGGGGCACGATCGTGACTCCGTAGTCACGATCGTGACCCAATTCAAAACCGAGGCACGGTCGTGACGAGGAAGAGAAGACCGCAACGTTGACTCGAGCAGAATTGCCCCCCCCCCCCCAGCTCAATCACGATCGTGACTCCCATAGGGACGATCGTGACCATCACTAAGTCACGATCGTGCCCCCCATAGTCACGATCGTGACCAGGCACGATTTTCAGATGGTATATAAGGCTTCTCGCCCTAGGGATTGAGGAGCTTTTGGACACCTTACCTTTGTAGCCTCCATCAGCTCACAATCAGACTTGTCACTTCAAAGAAGACATTTCATTTGTGGTTTCTTCTTCATCAATTCATCATTGGATAAAGGGAGAGTGGATTTTCTCTACAAGAGTCCACTATTGGGAGTAAGGAGACTTTGGAGAAGGCATTTTCCAACACCATTTCACCAAGAATTTTGGGAAGGAGTTCATCATCCAACCTTCACCAACAACAAACATTGGAGCTTTGAGCAACTACACACCAAGAGCATTTCTAAACTTTCTCTCTCTTTATGTTTCACACTATGATTTGTATTAGTCTTTCCATGTGTTTGATGATATTTGATTTGAGCACCATGGTTGAGGGCTAAAACCCTTAGCCATGGGTGCTAGATGTTGTAGATTGTGAATTATTGCTATGTGATGAAATAGTTCTAGGATGATGTTTGAGTTGTGTGGTTATTCTTGCTTTAATTCATGTTTGCTAGGTAGGCCACATAGAATGTATGCTAGGGTTCTTGTACTTTGGAAACATTAAGTGTGAGGGGCTCAAAACCGTGTTTTGACACTCCGATGTAACACTTAGCCCACTTAGTAATCATGCTTAGGGGCTAAATTGATCTCGAGAGAGACGGATAGTCCTGGATCTAGGAACTACCGAGTGCTAGGGGTTCGATGCCGAGCGGAGATACCCCGAAGTAGCACTTGACCAATTATTGTTGGACAATTGTAATCTCGAGTGATTGCGAACCCAAGAGGGCAAGGAGTGACTCGGGATTAGGACAACTCCAATGCCGAGAGGCGGGGTTGTCAATTAAGACATAGGTAAATCTCGTTATCGCCTAATAGACTATGAAGTCATTGTAGTAATTCACTGTTTGCATGTCTAGCACCCTAGGCGCTTTCCATCAATTGTCAATCACTAAACCATTTGCTTGCTTGTTTCGTTAAATAGAAAATACCAAAAATAGTAGTAGCAGTCTCGAGATCTTTTGACACAAATACGCAATTGACCTAAGACCCGCATTAGTCCCCGTGGATTCGACCCAGTTACTTACCGGTATAAATTTATTACTTGCGAACTGTGTGCACTTGCACGTGGTAACCATAGTGCGACGTTTGCACGTCACACTTTGGCCCAACATGGTGTTCTTTCTTACCGCTCACAAGATATTCTACGTACTCGAGGAAGGTACTCGAGGAAGACCTCGCTATCATTCCTGATTTCAAACCTGATGATTCTGAAGTCTTAAAGAATGAGTGTAATAAGCGCAAGGAGGACGAGTTGGTGTGTCGTGGGTACATTCTCAATTCTCTTACTGATCGTTTGTACGATTTATACCGCAACCTGAATTCTCCCAAAGAAATATGGACTGCATTGGAGGCGAAATACAAGAATGAAAAAAGAGGTATCGACAAATTTCTTGATATGAAGTATTTCGAATTTTTTATGACTGATGATAAAAATACTATCATGGATCAAGTTCATGAACTTCAAATTCTAGTTTCTCGCTTGAGTGAACTTGAAATTAAGATTCCCGATGCACTCCAAATTGAAGCTATATTGGCAAAGCTCCCCCCTTCCTGGAATGATTTCAGAAAGAAGTTTCTGCATTCATCAGAAAATGTAACCTTAGAACAATTTCAGACTCATTTGCAAATTGAGGCTGAAAATCGTGTTAGAGATTATGTGTTTCTAAGTTCACACGTGAACTATGTGACTGAAAGTCACAAAAAGAAAGGTTCAAACCATTTAAAGATGAAAACAAAGAACAATATGTTCAAAAAGAAGTCATATCAGAAGCACAAGTTTTCTGGTGACAAGTCATGTTTGCATTGTGGAAAGATAGGTCATTTATGGGCTGATTGCAGGTTCAGGAAAAATGGTTCAAGGAAACCTTCTGATTCTGGCACAAACTCTAGTGCGAATATGGTCGTATCTCAAACGCATGAATTGGTTGCAATGGTTTTAAAAATGCATATTGGTATGATCACTGAACTTCATATGGTGACAGTTACCGCTTCCACAGATTGGTGGCTCTATTCGGGTGCCACAGTTCATGTTTGTAACAACAAAATCATGTTGAAAACACATGAACCAATGACTGATATGGAAGAAGTTCTGATGGGAAATCACATGACAGCAAGGGTGCACGGAAAAGGAACAATGGAGACAAACTTTACTTTGGGAAAGAAGTTAACTTTGATGAATGTATTCCATGTTCCGGAATTAAGAAAGAATCTTGTATTGGCCAACTTACTTGTTAAGAAAGGCTTTAAGATAGTATTGGAATTAGACAAAGTTATTATTACTAAAAATAATATGTATATAGGAAAAGGCTACACTTGTAATGACATGTTCAAACTAAGTATTAATGAAATAAATAACGTGCTTGCTTATGTTGTTGAGTTTTCTCCTTCTATTTGACATTCTAGATTAGCATATATTAATTTTCGTATGTTGAAATATATGTCGAAAAATGATTACATTGCTTGTTGTGGTGCTTTTCCTGATAAATGTCAAATTTGTGCTCAAGCAAAAATGACTAAAAAATCATATACTAGAGTTGAACGAAATTCTGAAATTTTAGACTTAATTCATACCGACATTTGTGAATTTAATGGTGTTTTTTCTAGAGGAGGAAAACGTTATTTTATCACATTCATAGATGGTTTTTCTCGTTTCATTTATGTGTATCTAATAAAAACTAAATACGAAGCATCTGATAAATTCAAAGAATTTAAAGCTTTAGTCGAAAATGAGAAAGAAAAGAAGATTAAAGTTCTTCGCAGTAATAGGGGTGATGAATATTTTCCTACATCATTTGATAAATATTGTGAAGACAACGATCTAATTCACCAGAGGACCGCCCCTTATAGTCCTCAAATGAATGGAGTGGCTGAGGGAAAGAATAGAACTTATATTGATATGGTAAATTCTTTACTATTGAATGCTAGTTTGTCTAATTCCTTGTGGGGATAAGCACTTAAACGTCTTGCCATGTAGGAAATCGAATTCCTACAAAGAAGACTCATAAGTCTCCTTATGAGTTTCGGTATGGTCGGAAACCAAACTTAAATTATTTTAAGTTTGGGGCTGCATAGCATATTACAAAGTTATCGATCGAAACCTTAAAAGCTTGGATCGAGAGGTAAAAGAGGTGTTTTTGTTGGTTATGCAGAAAACTCTAAGGAATATAGAGTTTTGGACTTGGAGACAAATGTTATCATAAACTCAATTCATGTCGATTTCTTTGAAAATAAATTTGTCAAGGATCCAACATCTAATGATTTACAAGAACATGTGGATTCTAGTGTTCAAAACAATAACAACATTTTAATAAATGATTACAACAGAAAAAAAAAGGAAAAGAGTGTCGGTTCAAGTTGAACCAAGGAAAAGCACAAGAATAAGAAAACAAAAATCATTTGGGTCTGATTTTATTGACACAAATGCTCTTGCTTTTCTTGTTGAAGGCAATAGAGATAAGGTTTTGAACAAAATTCCTATTATTTGAAACTTTGAGGATAATCACAAAACATATCAAGATTCTATGAGCTCAAGAGATGCATCATTTTGGAAAGAGGCAATTAATGATGAGTATGACTTATTAGTCTCTAATGGAACTTGGTCTTTATCCAATTTGCCTCATAGTTCCGAAACCCATTAAGTGTAAATGGGTATTCAGATAGAAATACAATACAAATGACACTTTGCAAACCTATAAGGCAAGACTAGTTGCCAAAGGTTTGACGCAAAAGGAAGGGATCGACTATTTTGATACGTATGCTCCAGTTGCTAGGCTTTCTTCTATAAGAACCTTGATATCTCTTGCATCTATGTATAATTTGCATATTCACCAGATGGACGTCAAGACAACTTTCTTGAATGGTGATTTAAATGAAGATATATATATATATATGGAGCAACCAGAGGAATTTGTATTAGAGGGAAATTCACACAAAGTGTATAAGTTAATGAAATCTCTATATGGGCTGAAACAGGCTCCGAAACAGTGGCATGAAACGTTTAATAAAACCATCTCGAATAATGGTTTCAAACACAACAATGCTGACAAGTGCATTTACTCAAAATGTACTAAAGAATATATTGTAATCATCAGTCTTTATGTTGATGATTTATTAATATTCAGTACTAATTTGACTAGTATACAAGAAACCAAGAATTACCTTATTTTTGTACTCCAAATGAAGAATCTTAATGAGGTTGATACAATTCTGGTATTAAAATAATTAAACATAATGGTGGTTATGCTTTGAATCAAACTCATTATGTTAAAAAGATGGAGAAATTTCAACATCTTGAGATAAAGGAAGCAAACTCTCCTTTTGATTATACTATCAAGTTACTAGATCAATGTGACAAAATTGTTGCTCAATTAGAATATGCTAGTGCAATAGGTAGCTTGATGTATGTTATGCATTACATTGTACTAGGCATGATATATCATTTGCAGTTGGCAAGTTATCTGATATACAAGCAGTCCTGGTAAAGAGCATTGGAGAGCCATTAGTAGAGTACTTGGTTACCTAAAATGTACTATTGACTATGCATTAGTCTATAACAAGTATCCTTATACTTTAGATGGATATTGTGATGCTAGTTGGATAACTAACATGAATGACAATAAGTCAACAACTGGTTGGATTTTTGTTCTTGGTGGTGGTGCCATTAGCACAAACAATTATTGTGCATTCAACCATGGAGGCTGAATTTATTGCCCCGATTGACAATTCGCTACCAGAATACAATGACGAAGGGAGAGAGAGATAGAGAGAGAGAGGCTCATATTTAGCTCTTGAGCAGGCTCATATTTGAAGGAGAAAAGGTAAGATGAGGAAAATGAAAAGAAAATTTTGCCAATGTTCTTTAAGAATATAATATTTAGGTAATTCTCGATGAAGAGAAATATGAATTAATGGCATTGACTACTGTCTCTTCGATTTCACAAATTAAAAAAATTTATTTATTAATTTACAAGTAATATTATTTATGACTTCATCATTTGTAAAGAAATATTTATTTTGTAATTACACAATATTATTCCTAATTTACAAATTGGAAAAAAAATTTGAGAAATATTTTCAGCTTAAGAAAAATGTAGCATGCTTCGGTTTCCAAATTTTTTGCACAACGTGTCGGGCATTGGCCTTAAATTTTTTGCACAACTCATTTTCTCAACCACACAATTTCAAGTGCCTATCTTTGAGCTTCAATTTCTCATTCACCTCTTGTCTGTTTAGAGTTTGTGATGTCTCGTTGGAAAAACATCATTTCATAGAATTTGTAAATGTATTTTATGTCATTCTAAGTCAAGTCTAAATGTTTCGAAATCACAGCTCAAGTTTACACAATCACAGATTAACTTGACCATTTATTTTTCTCCAACAAAATATACTCTCATATCGAACATCATCAATAATATCATACTTGTGTTTAAGTTTTTACATATTTATGTATTTTCATATCTAATTTGCATCATTTCTTGAATATATGCCCATAATGTAATCTCTTAAATAAATTCAGTGTGGGATATTATTTAGTTTAGATAGTGCAAGTTATTATTAATATTAGGGATAATCTTACTAAATTACAGTTAAATTTAGGTTTTCTCTCTGCACATGACTATAATTTTGGTTTGAGAGGTTAGGTGAGAATTAATATTTACTTAAAATTTCCTAAATACCTCTTGATTGTCGGTCAAATTTTCAAATATATATCAAGGGTAGTGTGTTATGTTCAACACTTTGTGTTATTTCTAACAGGGTAATCAATTCATTGTTCAGAACCACCATTTTTTTAGTAAAACATCTTACAGAATTAGCATTCTTCAGTCATGAATCAAAACTTTAACTTATTTTAAGAACGAGTTAAAATATATATTTTAATTTAGAAATATTTTCATCATATTAAAAATATTAACAGCAAAGAGTAAATCGCACTGTTTAAAAATTTAAGAAGGTATAGAAAACATTAAGTGAAAACAATCACACGGTAAATGTTATTTTCCTTTAATATTATAAGGATGAACAAATCTACCAGGAAAATCACAAAATCAATTTGCAATAACAACAAAATTCAGTCATTTCCCAAAGATTCGGTAAATATTAAATGCAGAAAAAATTACATACAGCCAATAAGGAAAGATCACAAGCACTTCCTATTCCGTTACGGCGCCTACAAATTCACTTCCCAAATTCTCCTCACACCCAATACCGGTTCAGTACCCGAAACCCATTGGTATTCTCGTAAATTCCCGAAACTTGGGGCCCCAAAGATAAACCCGCGCTCAAATCCCTACATTTTCGCGCTTCCATTCGCTCCCTCTCTCTCTCTCAGAAACAGAAATCGAAATCAGAGAGAGAGAGCAATGGAGGATTGCATGAGAGAGTGTATGAGGAAGCTTGCTCTGTGGCACACGAGGACGTTCAAGCCCATCGCCACTCACGACGAGCTCGAGCCCGTCATGGCTACCCTCGGCTTCGTCGGCCTCCCTCCCTCCGCCGCCGCCAGGGAGTACGTCTTCTCCGTCGCCGCCTGGCGCGCCGACTCCCCCCCGCGGCCCAGGCTGCCGTACCCGAGGATCGACGGCCTCCACATCTACACCTACCGCGCCTTCCTCGACGCCGTCAATTTCTACCTCCGCATGGCCCAAATCTCCGATCTCTTCCACATTCGGTACCTTTTAGCTTCGCTCTTTCATTTCATTTCCTTTTTTATTTTATTTTATCATTTATCATGTTTATGTGATAGGAATAGGATAGGACCCACTAATTATAATAGTTATGAGTATTTATTTATTTTATATCATATATTTTGTAAAATGAATGATTTGATTTCAAGTCTAATGCATCATTAGTTTTTTTTTGGGAGTTCATATGTCAAGCAAGATTCGAACGCATAACCTCAAATAGCTGGGTATAGTCACTAGTGTTTATAACAATCACAAACAAATCTAAGTTCAAAATTTAAAAATAAAAATATGAAATGGTATGCTTATATTTGATGATTATGGTGTATTGCTAGGTTAATGAAACTCTTAGAATTCTGTCCCTTATCCTAATTAGAACTGCTCTTTCTTAGTTAAAGAAATTTAATGAAAGTTATTGTTTGTAAAACTAAAAATAATTATCAATTACACTTGACAATTTTTATTTAAAAATATTAATTTATGCAGGTTAACAAATTTTAGTATCAGCAAAAATATGTATATATATGTATATGGATAAATATATTTTTGAAGAGAGCATTTAAAAAATACAATATAATTCGTTGTCATAAATTGTGAATATCCTTGAAAGGAGAAATAAATAGCATTTCCCAATAAATATACAAGTGGAAGGGTTTGCAACAAAAAATCGCCTACATGAAATTCTTATAGAATACAGAGCATTTTATACACACACACACACACACACATATATATATATATATATATATATACTGGAAAGCTCCAATATCTATAATTGGCTCAGTTGTAGAGGTTAAAGAGCATGAGTAGCTGCTAGGCCTAGTTTCTTGTGGACCAAGACACTCCTGAAACTGAACAGTTGGTCAATTTTCAGCCGTGAAGGGGGATTAAACTATTGAATGCAGTATGGTTTATGTGTCTTCCTTGTTGATACATAGCAGGTGAGGCTTATTTAATACTTGTCTTCTGTTTTCTGCAATTCAAATAAATATGGAGATATTTTGGTAGTTAATAAGTATCATGTCAGTCATAGTATTGAGTGCTTGAAAGCTTTATTGAAGCATCTTTCCTGACATTTTAATAATCTATTTAACTATATGTGGCTCGCGTTAACTTTTTACTTATGTGAGTCATTTGTTGTCGCATAACCTACCCTTTACTTAATGACAAATCTCTTACATTTTGAAATAAATGGTACACATTTTTTTTGAAGTAAATGGCACACAACAACTTTAGGGTATCTCCAACCCAACAACAAATTTAATGATATGGGGTTTTCAACTCTAACCCATGCCAAATTTGGTGTGCGATTTAGTGTGGGTTGTAGTTGAAAACGACAAATCACTAAATTTGGTGTTGGGTTGGAGACGGTCTTAGAGTGATGTATGAGAATGCTTGGATTGGAAACACAATATGAAGTTGTTCTGAATATTTAAATTTCCTTGTATCTTTGCCCGAGCTACATATCTTGATACTTGTATTGAATATTAATTATCAGGGGAATGCCACTTCACAGAGTGCACGATCGAAGTAAGAAGTGGCGAAGAATGGAAGAAGACGATAGCGTGTTCGTGTACAGAGAAGGAACCCTAGACCAAGCAACCACAAATGCGTATCATTTCAAAAAGCAGATTTGCAGCAACAATGAGACCAACAGCAGTAGTTGCAGTGGAAACAGCTCCATTCCTATCCGGAACAGAGGTAACAACAATGCCCCAATTAGCAGCCTCGTTCCCTTGAAAGACATTTTCGTATGACCGCCATGGCCCAATAAAATTGTAGATGACAACATAGGAAGGTCTCTTTCCTAGTTTTCAAATCAATTTAGGGTTTGTCCAATTGACATTCTTACATCAAACAAGGAAGTTGTCAGAAATGGCAATGGTGCTGTGTAGCAGGGGTCTGAAATATTATGGTGTGCTTGTACAACAATTTTGGTTGGTGTGGTAAGAGCCTATGTACAAGCTAACTACCAATTAACCATCCTTTAACTTGAGGAGGTTTCAAATGAACATGTTTTGGAGGCAAGATCAGTTGAGAATATTGTGACACCCACAATGTTGATTTTAAGAAAGTTTCTAGTTTTTGAGTTATACACCATTAGTGGTTTTACTTTTTTCTGTCTCGCCATGTAATTCGTAGAATTGTCGATACTTATGTCTTCACAACTCAATCATATAAAATATTATATTATGGGTAGCTCATACATGTACATACTTTATTACTTGATCAAAATAAAATGTTGTAGTGATTTTAAAACATTTATTTTGGAAGAGAAATATTCACTTGAATTCATCCAAGTAGCCACAAATTTGAAGACACGTTATCATTACAACAAAATTGACCCACAAAGTTCTCAGCATCGGGGCCTCCGCCTAGAGTAGTGATTTTCGGAATACTTTATAGTGAATTCCTAAACGAAGCAATGATTTTCAATTCTTGATGATCTCCTAAAGTACTTTGTGATCTTATCAGATTGAGCCATCTCTGAATGAATTCATTTTCTATGAACGTCACAAACAAATACGAACCCAAAATAAATGTTGTGCACTAGCACGTCCTTTTTCACAAATAAGAATTACAAAAATCTTAGTCGACACATAAAACTAAATCCCTTTTTCTCGTTGTTCCTCTCTCATATTTTTGCGAAACGAGTTAAATATATATAAGAAAGAGTTAAATATATATAAGAAAGAGTGAGCACCCGTCAAACTCATTTCCAAGTAGATATATATCTTCTATAAACCAATTTAAAAAGGAAACATATTTAAAAACCCACTTAGAGAATTCTCGTAGGCCACCATACCATACGCTTGAGTAATTAATATACATATATATTAGAGCCCACTCTGAACAAAAGACGACAGCTCAAGTGTTGAATTCCGACCATATGCATGAGATCCATTAATAATCAAATTAGTTCACTCTTCTATATCTTCAAAATAATCAACACCAAAAAAATCCGTTACAAATATAGTTGGAAAGATGATTATATCCAAAAAGAATATGTATAATTTACTGCAACAATCCCTTAACATAACTGATTCATGCATTCTTTACTAGAATTCTGATGGACGCGTGAAGTGATAGTGTCTTTAGCTCAGTTTAGTAAAAACAAAACTACTTGTTGTTTATGCAAAAATGTAAAATAGACAACACTTTTTAAACATAATAAGACTTATATTAAATATTGATTTACTGGACAAGTAGTGTTTGTAGTCCAACGGTTAGGATAATTGACTTTCAAGCAATAGACCCCAACAAAGAGTGTATACCACATTTTTGTCAATAAAATACACGGTACTCTTTCAAAAATATCACACTATATATATATATATATATATATATATATATATATATATATATATATAATTCATTTTTCATATTATTTTCTCTTCAAGAACTCATAATTATTTTTGAATGTCGATTCCACGAGTTTTTCGTATGCATTATTAATTGAAAATTTTAATTTTGTAGTTCATATATTGATCAAAAGTCAATAATGATTGCCATTATCCAATAGTTTTCAAGTGTTGGCATGCCATAAATGACTAATCAGTACTTGACATGCCTAAACAAACAAGTGTTTGAACAGTTATATATATATTAAGCAAGATATGCCTAGTGGCAATATACTTTATGCATAAGAAATCAATTGTGTAATATGAAATCTCCATTCATATTTATATATATTCCTACGATACCAAGTTGGTTTTATTTACCCATTGATTCATTGATTTGTGTTTTTTTTTGAAAAATATGTAAGTGTTTATTAATTTATATACTAAAATTATATGTTCTCAAAATTAAATATGTAATGTTTATTGCAATGATTTATATATGGGTCAAAACGGGCTGTCTATCTCAAAAATATTATTAGTTTTCAAGTTTGAGTAGATCACATGTTTAGAAACATGTGTGATAGTGGTGGAGGATTAAATTAGAGATTAGGATACTATTTATCATTTTATTGCCAAGAAAATAAAATACATAGTAACTTAAAAGATAATTCTAATTCTAGAGTGATAAATTGTTGGTTTTGTTAAAAGGCTATTAGAGTATCATAAAAAGTATGTGGATTTTGTATACTTTATGAGCATAAGCTTCTAGTCATATTAACCACCAATTTCAAATTGGGGTTTGATCAAGTTCTAATATGACATCAATCAATTTTTTGACCCGAATTTGCACCTGGTTGTTGTTTTAAATAACTATTTAAGTAAACAGTTAAAATCTCAATTCTCAAGTCAAAAAATGTAATTATTTCATCACTGAACATTAATTTTGACGTCTCCTCTTATGAAACTGAGTTGTAGGTGAAATAATATAAATTAGGCTCTAGCAACTTAGTCAACTGTGATATTTGGAGGAAATTAAGAGTATCAAACCTCGAGTACATTATTAGGCTAATAGCATACCATTATTGGCAACTTCAAGGTTGGTTTCATTGACATTTGTTACTATTAATATCTTTTTATTCCTTATTTTCTGTAAATGGAAGATTCAGGTTGCTTGAAAGAGACAGAATACTGAACATGGTATCCATTTCCACACCTATGAGCTCCAAAACTAATTACAGTTTCGATGAATAAATAAAATAAACAAATTGGTACCATGTACTTTAAAATTTTGTATGGAACATTGTATTTGACTATTGAGGTTTGATAGACTGAGAAAATGTCAGAAGTTTAAGTTAATTTTAACTTATTATTATTATTATTAATATTGTCAATACTACATCAAAATAGCCATCAATAATTATCTCAAATTTGAATGAAGTTATAAAATGATGGAATCAGATCTTTAAATATTTCATGCATTTGTTTCTTATATGAATTATTTTCGTTTTTTAATCATTTAATAAATGTAATAGAACTAATAATAAGATTATTTTATTGTCTTTAAAATGACATTCCAACGATTTTAATTTCTAATTATATTTTGTTACGAGAAGTTGTGAGTTCGAACTTTATTTTGTTCAAAACCTAAATTCAAGCACCAAGAATGATATAATGAAGTTGGCAGCTTTTTAATGAACCATTCGGTTCAAGGTTGCTATCTGGCTAATCCATTGTTAGATAAAGCTAATCCATTAAGTAAAATAGAGGTTACACTTTTTCTTCTTTTCTTAAAAAAATTACATGAAACCCTTCTTTGAATGATTAGTCATTTTTATGTACTTTTTCAAAAATAATGTAATTTATTAAAATATTTTAAAAATAGGTTATTTTTCAAAATATTTAGAAAAATAAGTTATTATTTATAATATTTAAAAAATTAGTTTTGACTCTTATTTAATGTGAAATCAAATTTTAAAAAAATTAGGGGAATTGTTTTCTTATTTTAACTATAATAATACATGAAATATTTTTATTTTTATGTATATTATTATATATTCATTTGAATATATTTTAAAATAAAAATATTATTTTTTTATAATTTTGGTCTAAAGGATTCGAGTTGTTAACAAGCTGCTCGAGCTCGAATCATTAAATATTCAATATACACTCGTTATAATTGAGCTTGAATGAAATTCGAGTTAGGCTCGCAAGCTGACACATTTCATATTATTAATTAATAATACATGTACTAGTATATATTTTTATTTTTAATAAGTACTTATACTGAAATTTTATGAATCTAATCTAGTCAAGCCGATATCGAACTGTCTCATTTAATATTTAATTAATTAATAATATTAATTCAACTTTAAATCAATACTTTTATTAAAAATACCTTCAAAAAAAATACTTTTGTTGAAAATTAGGTGAACCAAAAGTCGAAACGAGCATTGCTCAAACTTGTCTATTTTCTTTTCATCCGGACTTGAGTTTAGTTGCATATGCTTGTTCGAGTCAGACATATTTTGAAACTCGATGATAACGAGTTCGGATCGAATATTTAATTAATCGAGCTTGAGTAGATAATTAATCTTTTTAAAGTTGATTGCACTCTTGCTATAGTTCACTAACTAAAATCTCAAATTAAATGATAGTCAAACCTAATTTACTAAAGATTTTGAATAATAACTTGTTTCTATAAATTACATTAGTTTTTAAAAATAAATCAATCTCTTTTGTGCGCTATGAGTTTGTCTCAACATGTCGGTAAGACATCAATTAGTTGGAACAAATTAAGAATGTTAATTTTAGATGAGCTATGCATTAATATGCTTGTTGTTTGTCTCTTTTGAATGAGTTGAGTTTTAATACATCTGTTACTTCTAAATTGGTCTCACTCAATTTGTTTAGATACATTATTTATTTCGTGGCATTATAATGTTCGTTCTCATTTAAAAAATACTATTTAAAAGAGAACTCAGTACTTGTTAATTATTGATGTCTAACAAATAAGTGGTAAAAATCACTACTGAAAATTAGCTTATTCTCGGTGAAATATGTCAATATCTTGCCGGTTTGGTGGTAAAACTATATCAGGCAAAATATTCAATATCTCGCCGAGTTGGTTTCACCAGTCAACGGGCGGATTATAACCACAAAGGTCATATACTTTTCCAGCGAGATATTGTGCAATATCTCGCCGGAAAAGAGTTTATTGACCATCAACGCTCATAACCTTTCCCCGCGAGATTTAGCGCAATATCTCGCCGGGAAAAGGTTATGAAAATTCTATAAAAGATTCATACATGACTTCATTTGTAAAAATTTGATTTGTGGAAGATCATTTGAACCTATTGATAGAGGTGAAGATTTCGAGTCCATACAAATTCGAAGATTACTAGTACGGTTCTCGAGTTCCCCTCATCGTCTCTAATCTTGTCGTCCTCGTTGGTCGATCTCCAGATTTGCAGGTTAGTGTTAGATATATTATATTAGTTATTAATATATGTGCCGATGCCCACTACACTTTGTATCTCTACTTAAACATTAGCCGTCATATCTCATGTAAATCCTACCTTATCAAGCCTATACATAAAGGCATTTGTATTCTATTGTAATCATCAACTATTCAATAATAAACTCTTTCAGTTAGTTTGGGTTTTCGATTTATTATGAAATTTTAATTTTGCTGTGATATTTTGATTTAACTATGACATTGCTATGAATTTTTGTGAGTTAGACTATGAATTAGTGAAATTTTGGTGAACTAGACTATGTATTAGTGAAATTTCGGTGGAATAGGTTATGAATTAGTGAAAATTTGGTGAACTAGGCTACGAATTAATGAAATTTTGGTGAATTACGCTATGAAGTAATGAAATTTTGGTGAACTAGGCTATGAATTATGACCGTGTGGTTCAAAATTGTACTTTTGTTTGTAAATATTTAGCTTTAATCCCGTGTAGTAATGCATATGCATATAATAACTATCACGTATTGTATTGTGTGTAGATTTGTCAATTATGAACCGCCGTAGGTGGATGGATATAAAAAATAGAAAATCACAAGCGTATATGGATGGTGTCGAAAATTTCATAAAGTTTATCCAAAAAAATGTGTTTCAACACGGTCGTGACCGATATCTATGCTTAGTGCAAAACATGTCACAATATGATTGTTCAACATGAGAATACAATACGTACCTACTTATTGCAATACGACATGGTTTCGACATACACTATGTGGATCTCGACATACACTGTGTGGATTTGTCACGGTGAAGTGCATAACGCAAATTTGTTTTTGGGTGCGGTACGAAAATCTCGACGGGACGATGCTTCAAGTAGTCGAAATGCCGATCCTGTTGTAGAGCTTGTAGATGATTTATTGCAGCGGGTAGAAAATTTTGGTGAAAATACAGTGGAGGGTGAGCACGACTAGTTTCTCGACGATAATTTGAAAATCTCGCTGGCTTGAGGCAGTTTCCAGTGGTAAATGGATCAAACACCGTAACACAAGCAAATGGTGTTCCAACTCTAAGCAAGAAGCGCAGTTTCTGGGAAACGGACAAAAATAGGTACTATATACTTCCACCAACCCTCCGAGCACGTGCCTCTCTCTATCCGCACGTGCCTCTCTTTAGTATTTATACACGCCCCTCCCACAAATCCATTTGCATCCAAAACTCACCGGCCCAAAAATGACCAGCCGCCGGCGAGTCACGATCGCCGCCTCCGGTGGGAAGGAGAAGCGGGCCGCGGCGGCGGAAGAAGGTTGCGCCGCCAGAGCTTGGCCGTGGGTGCCTCTGTACCTGACGAACGCCATGTTCTTCACTCTCTTCTTCTCCGTCCTGTACTACCTGATCGGGCGGTGGCGCGAGAAGATCCGCACCTCCACACCCCTCCACCTCCTCACCGCCTCCGAGATCTCCGCCATCGCCGCCCTCTTCGCCTCCTCCGCCTTCTTCGCCACCGACTTTGTCCACTCCCTCTTCCTCCGCCCCTGCCCCGACGACGTCTGGACCGACGAGGAGCTCGAAGACCCCCCAATCTCAGCACCGATCGCGAATCTGATGAGCGACGAAGACGACGAGGCGATCGTGAGATCGGTGGTGGAGGGGCGCGTCCCGTCCTACTCTCTGGAGGCGGAGCTCGGGGACTGCCGGCGCGCGGCGGCGGTGCGGCGGGCGGCGGTGGAGAGGATCGCCGGGAATTCCCTCGCGGGGCTGCCGCTGGAGGGGATCGACTACGACTCAATCTTGGGGCAGTGCTGCGAGATGCCGGTGGGGTATGTGCAGATTCCGGTGGGGATCGCGGGGCCGCTGGTGGTGGACGGGAGGGAGTGCTATGTCCCGATGGCGACGACGGAGGGGTGCTTGGTGGCCAGCACCAACAGGGGATGCAAGGCCATTGCGATGTCCGGCGGCGCCACCACCGTGGTGCTCAGGGACGGCATGACCAGGGCTCCTGTCGTTCGCTTCCCCACCGCCAAGAGGGCGGCGGATTTGATGTTCTTCTTGGAGGATCCTGACAATTTTGAGGCATTGTCAATCACTTTCAACAGGTTTGTTCTTGTCTTTGTCTCCACTTGCTTGTTTTCTACACCACTAATTTGAAATTAGATGAATTAAGATTGTGCCCTTTTGTTCTAACTGAGTTAGGCACTAGTCGGGTGGTGAGGGTTTTCAGAGACTAATTGAGGATTAAGCGGGAATTCATCGAAAAATAAATAAGACTAATATGTTATACCAATTTGAAATGAGATAAAACAAGATCGTTTCCACAGTTGAAATATAGTTATCTCCATGTTTTGGCGTATATATTAGGTTAGTGTTGTAAAAAATATCACGCTCAAAGGGTCTGTTAAGGATTAATCATGAATTAGTTGAAGATTAATTGAAATATATATTATTGATTGGAAAGTATAAAACATTAATTAGACAAGTTGAGATTTTTATAATAGTATTTATGATTGATTACAGGTCTAGCAGATTTGGTAGGCTGCAAAAGATCAAATGCGCGATTGCCGGGAAGAATCTATACTTGAGGTTCACTTGCAGCACTGGCGATGCCATGGGGATGAACATGGTCTCCAAAGGCGTGCAAAATGTATTGGACTTCCTCCAGAACGATTTCCCCGACATGGATGTCATCGGCATCTCTGGTAACACATCATATTTGCTGCACACATTTAGATTGTATGTTGTTGATTCTATATTGACTTAATATGTTTGGAATGGAATAGGAAACTTCTGCTCGGACAAGAAACCTGCTGCGGTGAATTGGATAGAAGGGCGAGGCAAGTCTGTGGTCTGTGAGGCGGTGATCAAAGGCGATGTGGTGAACAAAGTCCTCAAGACCAACGTCTCTGCCTTGGTGGAGCTCAACGTGCTCAAGAACCTTGTGGGTTCTGCTATGGCTGGAGCTCTTGGCGGCTTCAACGCCCACGCTAGCAACATAGTCAGTGCAGTCTTCATAGCCACTGGCCAAGATCCGGCTCAGAACATTGAGAGCTCCCACTGCATCACCATGATGGAAGCTGTTAACGACGGCCAGGACCTTCACATTTCTGTCACAATGCCTTCTATCGAGGTAATTCACTCTTCCAACATTATTAACCCATTATTTGAGTAAACAGATTGTGGTTTTGACAGTGAATTGTTTCAGGTTGGTACAGTTGGAGGTGGTACCCAACTGGCGTCGCAATCAGCGTGCCTGAACCTGCTCGGGGTAAAGGGTGCTTGCAGAGAAGCACCTGGATCGAACGCGAGGCTGCTGGCAACGATTGTGGCAGGATCTGTTCTCGCGGGTGAGCTATCACTCATGTCTGCTATATCAGAAGGGCAGCTGGTGAAGAGCCACATGAAATACAATAGATCAAACAAAGATGTTTCAGCTGTTGCATCCTCATAGAAGTTGAAGTTGCTTAAGCTGAAGATGGAAGGAAGATATGGAGATGATGATACAATTACAAGGAGCCAGCCAGCCAGCCAGCCAGTCTGTTTCTTTTTCTCTTAAGTCAGCATATGCAAGTAAATTTCTATAATTGTGGAAAGAAATGAGTTTCATTGATTATTTTGTGGTATAAATAATTTCATTTCATTCAACATGTCAGGTATAATTGTTTTTGATGTATGATGTCAAATGTTTCATTAAAAGTTTTTTTATATAAAAACATAAAGTTTCTATTTTTGGATGTATATGCTACAAGCATTCATATTAAACACAGTTTCATCAAATGCAGTAAAAACCATATTGTATTCTTTCGTCTATATGCGTCTAATTTCAGACAAACTAGCACCTAATCTGATAAATGTATTTTTGTAAGATATCTTGAAGAGATTAAAGGATATAAATTCTTTGGTGCCCAAGAGAATAAAATCTTTTTTTTGGAATTGTGTATTTTTTTAAAAAGAAATTCATTTATATAGAAATAAGTGAGAACAGTAGAAATTCATGTTCATAGTATATCTTGAAGAAGAACCTCATAATAGCATTGTAACAAGCAAGGACCTATAACGTATGATACATGTTTAATATGCAAGGCTTCAAGAGAGGATTCTTACCAATGTCTCGTGGCATTAGTCTCGACAAGACTAAGTGTCCTATAACATAAGATGAAGGAGAATTATTAATGTATTGGTAAGATTTCATACGTTTATACTGATTGGATTTATAGTGTATGCAATGTTGTGTACTCAACGTAATATCTCATATGTCATGAGCACTACTAGCAAATAACAGTTAAATCATGATAAAAATCATTGGGCAACCATTAAAATTATCTTGAAGTACTTAAGAATACCTACGAATGCATTTTGTGAAGTATAATTATCTCTGAAATATACATCAGGTGAAATCATGTTTGACTTTCTGCAATATCGTGTGGGCGAAAATATTCAAATAATGCATTTTTTTTGTAAGTTTCTCGTAAGTCTTGATGTAATTTATTTATTAATTTAATCATTTTAACATTGACTAAACAATAAAACGAGTGAATTAATCTCCCCGTTGTATAGCCGGTCAATTTATGATCAACCATACATGAACTAGAGTACAATAATAACACTTAGTATGATGATTAAGGTAGCAATTGTTTGTGGAAAAAAGTAGTGAAAGCAACAACTGAGATTTTGACTATGATAAAAATAAGGAAAATAAAGTTGGTCATCGTGATAATTATTTCATTATGTCAGTTATAGCTGCAACCCAAGTTGAGTTGACCAATCCATACAAATCATGTAGCCATTAAAATGAAATTATCAACGGCGACTGGTCTGTGTTCTTGCACCTAATAATCACTATATGCATATTTTGGTACAATGCCAAACACAATATCAACTGTATATATAAACGCGTCTTCATATTCGTGTATTTAACTTGGTTCGTCTAAATGATACATGGAATATGTAACTTGCTTGCAAGGCTTGTGACATGGGGTTAAAGGTTGTGGGAAATGATAAAACATGAATTTATTGACTAGCTGATAAAAAAGAAGATTTAACATACTCGATAAGATCACGAAAAAATTCATGCTAAAAACATATTTTGGTATATTAACAAACATAATATGAATTTTATATAAATGCAGCTTCATATTTCATGAGTATTTGATCTTAAGTTTTTAATTCAATGAATTCTTCTGTCCACGATAGCATGGTAAGTTACGTGTGATATTTTTTCTGAAACTTTTTGTTTGATGAATATAACTTGGTTCGTCTATTGACTTGCTTCCAAAGCTTGTGGCATGGGATTGAATATTTTAGGGAAAGTTTCAGTTCACTAGAATTATCTCTATATTAAAAATTAGAAAAAAAAACCATTTTGATAATTTTTTTGAAATAAAAAAAATGTTTTCAAATTAATTTTTCAAAAAAAAAGTTTCAAAAAATATTCAAAGCGTTTTTATTATTTATTTGATAAAAAAGTTAAAAACATAATTTTAAAAAAATTTAATACAAGTATTTTTGACGTTAATAAAATTTGAAAGAAACAATATTTTTTTATTATAATAAATTGACACGAAAAATAATTGATCGTAGCGAGTTGGGAAGGTGTAGTAAATTAAGGGTCGCACTCCAGTGCAAATGCCATGCTGGCATACAAAAGTCCAAACATATCACAGCCACAAAATTTTTGTTTCAACGGCCACGATTCATTTGTGTCATATGTGTTAAGTCAACGGAATTATGTCATGTATCCTATCCCTTTTTATTATGTCAACAAATATATGCGTCATTTGGTGTTGGATGGCTACAATACTTTCGATTGATGATACTGTCATGGTTGATGACACTTTTTCGATTGATGACACTTTCATGTTTGATGATATTTTCTTCCTTTATGACACTTTTTTATTTCATGAGACATTGGTAACTAATGCGTCATTTGTTTCTCACATGACATTAATTTTTAGATTTTGTGTCATCACAAAGTATATTCATTCCACAAGATATATATTATGTGTTTGGAAAATACAAGTCTGATATAACAAACACAAATTTTAATATTCATTAGCTCGGGATTTTTGGAAATACATTTAACTTAAATAAAATTGCACACTTAATTTGAATTCTAAAATTCAGTCTCTAAATTTCAGCGTCGCCTCGTGTAGCCACTGTCGCTTGGTTCTTCCACACTAGCCACTACATCACCACCCGAGTCATCATCGTTGCCGTCGTCTTTTTGTATATTGGGTGAACTACTCGTCGTGATCCTCAAATCGAGTTGCTCGTTCACCCTCTCTGGCACAAGTCACATATTTCAGAAAACTAAAAATTACACACAAAACATATTCATCATGACTCACAGTATTTATATGTACTCAGTACATATAGATAATTACCAAATGAAAAGTAACCTGTTGATGACACAATTACACAATGACACATATCACAATGTATAACTAACTTTACTTTGATGTCAAGGGTGATGGTAATGTATGAATTTCAAATTACTAATGTGCATATAATATATCTTGGGGTATCGTACTCAAATACACAATAAGAAACTTGCTTGTTTGTTCCATAAGTTGAGTCGAATGAAATACCATCACCTTACCTTCAATTCGCGTTGACAATTGCAAAAGTTAGTTTTGTTGCACCGACATGCTCAGAACCCTCAAGATCGAGCATCATGTCTGGTCATCATCTGGTTACATTGTAAGTTGATGTTGCATTGACATTAGCTTTCTGGCAGTCCATTATGAATTGTCGTTGAGTGTCATTCAGTGTGCAGTTCCTATGAAGCTCTTGAAAGTTCGATGAACTATAGAATGGATGGTTATGTGCTTTCACAAATTTCACAATTGCATACTCACTAGTAGACGAAAGCTTCAGCGATATCATGGCACGACACCTTGTTCGAGTGGTTATGCACCGCCTTTTGTGTATTGAGTGAACTCCTCGTCGTGATCATGAGATCTAGTTGATCGTTCACCCTCCCTGGCGCATGTCATATATTTCAGCGTGATTGAGTGCCTCGATGATTTTTGGGTACCCTTCCTGGTCATGAAACCGCAATATCGCCCATAATTTTTGTAGTGATCCATACCCAAATTCAAACTATCGAAGCTCATTCCAATGGTTGGTTTTAGATTTACTGCACATATTGGTATATAATCACCATTTGTGTCAACTACCCAGCTATTTGTGTCATCTGCAGTAGACAATTCACAAATGAGTCAAATATCATATCTTATTCGGTGTATTCATTTTTAATTATTCATGTTTTGATTTGTTTTACCCCTGTCACGTGTCGATTCTGTCATCTCTATCACTGTGTTGTTCATGCATGCACCAGATATCAATTTGACGATAATGATCAATACCGACTCAACATGAAATAGTATAAAATGAAGATATTTTTACAATACATAACTCACCTTCAGTATCAAAAAGATCTCTCATGGTAGCCATTGTTTGTTGATTGGTATGAATGAGAAACGTGGGTTCATAATTTATTTATAATCGTGTCTCGAGTTAATACTCTGCGATTTCAGGAAATAATTTGTATTGTTGAAAGATGAATTACCAATCTGCCCATGTTGACTCGATTCATATCAGATTTGGATTTCATTTATTTGTTTCATCTCAACCGTTAATACGTCTCATTTAACAGTCCGCCACCGTTCTAATATTTGTACCCACAACCCTGTCTGCAGTGGAGTTCTTCCCGTAAATTAAAATTCCCCCGACATATTATAACGTGAACTGACGTGGGCCAAAATAGGGAGGCCCAACCTATTAGCATGTGAACCCTATGGGGTTAAAATATGTGAGAGCCCAAATGGCCTCTTCCACAAGGTCCAGCCCTAGATTTTGTCTTCAACTTATACCTTAATTATTTACTTTTATATAGTATAACCCATGATTGATGAGTTGTATTTTTATTTATGTCATATATTACTAGGCTAACTCATGGTAGCATTGTAGTTGTATTTGTATATTAATTTGTAATAAGAATGAAAAAATACAAATACCTAAGATGTGTTTATGTCATATTGTTTTATACCCTTATTATAACTTTTTATATTAGGTATAGTCAGTTGTAGAACTGGTCATAATATATGCAGTAAACTATAATTGTCTCTAAAATCTACATGACATTAGCATTATATGTAATAAAACAAAATATTTCACATAATAAATTTCCTCAACAAGAGTTGTGATTTTATTTAGAGCATGAAAAGTGAGATCCACACATTGATGAGATCACTCTCCAATCCGACGGTGGATAAATGACCATCTGTGTGCGAAGCAGTATTTAACGGCCTAAAAGCAATCTAGGTTGGAGAGCACAATACAGGAGAACGCACCCTCTCTTCCCACCATTCTCGTCTCTCTCTGTCTCTCTCTGCCTCTCTCTGTTCTGATTTTACTTTTCCTGCAATTCAATAAAATTTTCTCCAGAAAATCTTCCAATAGCTTCATCACCACGAGCTATATAGCCAAACCCATTAGTCCCATAAAGATTCCATCTGATTCTAGGGTTTCTTTACATGTCATGGAAACCCTAGAAACCCAAACCTTTCACTCCCCTAACTCTCTACACTCTGTCAAACCCTGAAACAGTTGAAAGACCCACTATTTGTTTCAATTGAGCGTCATTGTTCAGATACTTGGCTTGAAGATCCCTCCGGAGCTCGTGTGATGGTCAGTGATTGAATGTTTTAATATGTATTATGTTCCCATTTTTGTTTTTCAGTAGATTGTGTATGTGCTGATATAGCTGTAATTGATTAGAGTTGAATTGGACCTTGTGACGATGGAAAATGAGGTGATTGATTTTGATATTGGGCTTGGTGGGAGGGAGGGAGATGATGATGGTGTGGATATTGAGCACCCTGTTGATGATGAGGAAATGCTTGATAGTCCTCCCCCTAATAGTGGCGGGTTTGGTGGTGGGAGCTATGGGATTGGTGAGCTTTACTTTCCCGAGGGGGATTTGTTGGATCTTGAGCCTTGTGAGGCTATGGAATTCGAGTCCGAGGAGGCTGCAAAGGCTTTCTACAACTCTTATGCACGCCGTGTTGGGTTTAGCACCCGTGTTAGCTCTTCCAGGCGCTCGAGGCGGGATGGGGCGATTATACAGAGGCAGTTTGTTTGTGCCAAGGAGGGATTTCGTAATCTGAACGAGAAGCGAACCAAGGATAGGGAGATCAAGCGCCCCCGGACGATAACTAGGGTGGGCTGTAAAGCGTCTTTGTCTGTTAAGATGCAAGATTCGGGCAAATGGGTTGTTTCGGGTTTTGTTAAGGAGCATAACCACGAGCTGGTTCCACCGGATCAAGTGCATTGCCTCCGCTCTCACAGGCAGATTTCTGGCCCTGCCAAGACTTTGATAGACACGTTGCAGGCGGCTGGAATGGGCCCTCGTAGGATTATGTCCGCTCTGATAAAGGAGTATGGTGGTATAAGCAAAGTTGGGTTCACGGAGGTGGATTGCAGGAATTACATGAGAAATAATCGTCAGAGGAGCTTAGAAGGAGACATTCAGCTCCTGCTGGATTACTTGAGGCAAATGCATGCTGATAATCCCAATTTCTTCTTTGCTGTGCAAGGTCATGACGATCAAAGTACTAGTAATGTCTTCTGGGCTGATCCAAGAGCAAGGGCAAACTACACTTACTTTGGTGACACTGTCACGTTTGACACGACATACAGGTCTAATCGATACCGTTTACCTTTTGCACCCTTTACTGGTGTAAACCATCACGGACAGCCTGTTTTGTTTGGCTGTGCTTTCCTAATCAATGAATCTGAGGCTTCGTTTGTTTGGTTATTTAAGACCTGGCTTATGGCTATGTCGGGTCACCCTCCAGTGTCAATCACCACTGATCACGATGCAGTTATAAGATCTGCCATCACTCAAGTTTTTCCAGAGACCCGACACCGTTTCTGTAAGTGGCACATCTTTAAGAAATGT
The DNA here is from genome assembly GCA_963920655.1 of Geranium rotundifolium. NCBI lineage: Eukaryota > Viridiplantae > Streptophyta > Magnoliopsida > Geraniales > Geraniaceae > Geranium > Geranium rotundifolium. The sequence goes on along the minus strand of OY987320.1, from coordinate 18,999,603 downwards.
CAAGAGAAGTTGTCTCATATATTTTTCCAACATCCAGGTTTTGAAGCTGACTTTCATAAATGTGTTAACTTGACTGAGTCTGTTGACGAATTTGAGTCTTGCTGGTTATCTCTTGTTGATAGATATGAACTCAGAGATCATGAGTGGCTTCAGTCTATATTCTCTGCTCGTAGACAGTGGGTCCCAGTATATCTGCGCGATACATTCTTTGCAGAAATGTCCATAACCCAGAGAAGTGATAGTATGAATTCATACTTCGATGGATATGTGAATGCCTCAACAAATTTGAACCAGTTTTTCAAGTTGTACGAGAAAGCACTGGAAAGTCGCAATGAGAAAGAAGTGAAAGCTGATTATGATACAATGAACACTGCTCCTGTTCTGAAGACCCCATCTCCCATGGAGAAACAAGCATCTGAGCTGTACACTAGAAAGATATTTAGTAGATTTCAAGAAGAGTTAGTTGGGACTCTTACATTTATGGCATCCAAAGCTGAGGATGACGAAGAGGTCATCACATACCATGTAGCAAAATATGGAGAGGATCATAGAGCATACTATGTTAAGTTTACTGTTCTGGAGATGAAAGCAACTTGCAGCTGCCAGATGTTTGAGTTCTCAGGTCTTCTTTGTAGACATATATTGGCCGTCTTTAGAGTGACCAATGTGCTCACACTGCCATCACATTACATCCTGAAAAGATGGACACGAAACGCCAAGAGCAGTGTTATATTGGAGGATCATGCCAGTGATTTATATACTAATTATTTGGAATCTCATACTGTCCGATATAACACATTGCGCCATGCAGCCTTTAAATTTGTGGACGAAGCAGCAAAGTCTGTGGAAACTTATAACACCGCAATGGGTGCCCTGCAAGAAGCTTCAAAGAAGGTTGCTCTTGCTACAAAACATGATGGTCGAGGTTTGATGGTTAATGGGCGTGCTAGGGCAGACTCAGCAAGTGTCGGAAGTCGGCCGAATTATCCTACTGGAGATCATCAAACAAGCTTGGGTCAACATTTGTCTGAGGTTAGAGCAATTCATAATTCATATTAAATACCTTCTCATCTTTGTGACTTTCTAGAATTGAACTAAGATTGTTTATTGGATATTACCATCTTTGCTTCATCCTGAGGCTATAGGCTTGCAAAACTTTCTGATCATATCAATCTTTAGGATATGCTTATAAGTTCAGGCAACATGCTGGAAAGTAGTGCATTAATCGGTGATCTGTTTCTCGCTTCACTAATTTTAAGTTTGGACGAGTGATGCCATGACTGATTTTCCATAATGGTTCTAATATTTTCGTCAATTCCATAATGCTCCCAAATGTTATTGTTTCACATACACACCGATAAACTCACATAACTTCACTGAAGGATCTCTTAATTGACATTTTTTATCTCTGTAAGGCATGACTATATATATATTGTGTAATTTGTGGTTGAATGCAGTCCATTGCTCATTTCTATGTTTTCCATACCCTTCTTATGTCATCATGGCACAGTTTTTATATGGAGGTTTGAGGAACAATTTTTATTGCATTTTGCGGTATTTTAGATGCATGATATATTTTCAAGAGAATGATGAAGTATTTTCCATTCTATTAAATTGTGCATGGTTAGCATGGTATGGTGCATAGTTCATTTGTGAAGTCTGAATTCTTACTCCTTATCTAGACATGCATTAGACATTGTGGATTTAATTTGTTAACTGAATAACCCGTTATGATGAAATGAGATAGGCTGGCTTCAAAACAGTGCAAGTCTGATTATGAATTTAAAGCTTTATGTTCTTTTTTTTGCTTTGAAAATGAAACCCTTCAATGTTATTTCCCTCCAAAATTTCATCTTGTTTGGAGTATATATTAAATACCTTTTCATGTATACCCTGTCAATAAGTACAATTTACATATCGATAAAGATATCAACTTTTGAATATTGGTAGATATTATTGGACATTCCAGGTAAGATAGTGTACTTGAGATGGATAGAATGTATTGTGTTTTGGAGTAGACATGTGGCTTGTTTTTTTTTTCTTTATTCAGTAACAAAATACCGGTACAGTGAATTATCACTGTAAAGCCATAAAGATAGCGACCTGGGATCTTTACTTTGAACAAATGGGAAATCACGCAAACCTCAGAAATTGATTTGGATTAGCATTTCTTTTTGGTTTACGATTGAAAGGAAACGATATGGCATATTTTTCCAAAGAATTAACAGAACAACATTAGATGTTCTTTGGGGGATCCATTGTGGATTGCAAAGGATGAATATCATTTTGTGAAACGCGAGATTTTTCCCTAATAAATTTTGTTTTAACTTTATTATGGCATCTCACGTTCTTGGGATTGATTCCTTTGTCAAATGCTGGTTAATGATGATATAAAAGCTTTCCACATTGTATGATTGACCATATTTATTATTCATCTGGAACACAATTATGCAATGCTATGCACTTTCTTGGTGAAGTTTAATGTGCTTAAAACTGATTGTTCAACTGATGATGCATTGGTTTCAGTCTGATATGTTAAGATAAATACCTGAGAGATGATCTGGCTTATGCTAACTGTTGTTTTACAATAATGTGTGGTTTGCAGGATGATATGGACAAGAAAATCCGAGAACTTAGCAGCGAGGTGGAGTGTGCAAATCGAAAGTGTGAAGTGTATAGGGCAAATTTGCTTTCAGTGCTAAAAGATATTGAGGATCATAAGCTGCAGCTATCTATTAAAGTGCAAAACATAAAGATTAACATGAAAGATGGTCTCTAACGCTCGCTGCCAAAAGGTTTTTTTTCTTCTTGAGCAATGTAGTTTAATTTTTTGGTTTTAATTTTAGCCTATGTAACACTACTAATACACAAGACTTGCTGATGTAGATTTTGAGAAGTTTGTTAAGTCTGGTGGTATGGTCCTGTACAGTATACTGACGCCGTTTTGTCATTAATAATTTCTTTTCCTGAGCTCAATAAGAGGATTCCCTCTGCATTGGGTTGAAATAATATCTTTTGCACGACTGTTGGAGCTTGCTTGGCTAAGGGCTCATATGTTTGAGTTCTTTGGTTGACAATACAAGTTACAGAAATCATTGTTTACTATGTTATACTTCATTTTGTGTAACCATTCACAACCAAGTTAAAGATTAATGTAAAATATCTAAATTTTTGGTGTGATGATGTCACTGTCTTCTTCATGAGATGATAGAGTAGGGCTGGTTGGGTCTCAGCCCGCCCATACTATTTTTGGCCCACCTGAAGATAGCTCTCATGTAGCCAAAGATATTAGAGATGGAGGAGAAATCATCCGTGAAAAATAGGATACAATTAATATCGAACAATATAAAGGGTAGAATAGAGATTTACTTGGTTCAACAATGTGCCTACATCTAGGAGACAACGACAAGCTCTTGATTCTATTAAAAGATAGTTTGAGAAGTAAAAATTGAACGCTTTACTTTCAATACAGAGGATAGCCCCAAAACAATGTTGCACTTTGTTTTTCTCTTTGATGAACACCCATGCTAAGCAGAATGTTGTGTGCACATTTTGACCCAATATTTTGCCCATGTTTTAGTTGATTTCACAATTGATTTTGTATGCGTAAAATGAATTTGTGCCACGTAAGGTCTTCACGGGAATGTTAGGGCTATCTTATAGTATTCAGAGCAAAAATTCGACGAATGAATCCAAATTGCTTAAGAAAATTTTAGAGTGAAGGTGAAACTTGTGGAGGACATAACTTTTTCATTATATCTTCAAATCAAGCAAAATTATATGTCAAATTAAAGAGAATTCGGATTTTTACAACTCTGAAAAAGGTTTCACAGATTATGAATTCAGTCATATATCGGTCAAAATATCACGATCATGAAATAAACCCGCCAAATTGTTACTAGAGAGTCGACAGGAATGTGTCACGATCTGAGTGACATGGTTATGTGACCATACCAATTATGTAATGACATGGCATGCAACTATTACTTGAGAGTCAAGAAGGATGTGTCACGACCTAAGTGTCATGGTTGTGACACCTCGAAATGTGATAAATATCGACATTCTTATGCAATTTTGTTAAAAAATAAATTTATTTACCGATAAGTATCGGCATCCTTTCAAAAGTTTATGGTTCCGCCCCTAATTCATTGTCTGATCAATTCAAACTTCAATCATTACGCATTTTATATTCTTCAATAGTATCATACAATAATTGAACTTAACCGCGTTTAGTCTTTGTAGATACGACTCTGTAGTTACCATAAATTATCACTCGAATGATTGCGCGTATTTGCATGTAATCAAATGGCCTCGAAAACATTTCTTCGAGGCCAACAAATTTTTAAGCTTTTATCTTGCTCCTTACGTTTCCTTCTCACAATAGCACAAGCAAAAAAATCTCTTTGCTTCCTACAATATTCCTTCCGAGACTCTAAAAGGTATGTGTTCTAAAACTTTGATTTCACTTGCTAAATAGGGATGAATCTTGTTAAACCCAATGAGATGGGAAGATTTGAATTTCACGATGCTCATATTAATCACAGGGTTGATCGAGAAAACTTGTTTAAGTCGGTATGCAGCAAGATCACGGAGTTTCTCCATCCGTAAGAGTTGGAGGTCGTGACTCTACATGATGCTAAACGGGTCGAGCTGAACAACTTTGGAGGAATCATTAGCGAACGATGTTGCGTACTAACTACTATCAGAACTTCTGTTTTTTGTTTTACTCGTAATCAAATTGCTCACGAATTGACTATATTTGTTTAACTAACAGTAGCTGAAAATTATGGTGAAGGGTATATTCTACCATATGTAGTTTCAGCTGTCCAACTTGATGCCGGGTTAATTGCTATTTAATCAATAAAATTTGTTTTTCCATAAAAAAAACTAAAACACTATTTTTTCTGAATGTGATTAGAAGACATTACATATAATCTTTTCGAAGATTAAATAAAATTACAATATTGATGAAACAAACATTATTTTACATCCAATAATCCCAGAACTTATAATAGATAAAATAATAATATTTACAAATTGTTCGGAGAATTCAAGGCACAAAGAGTTATGTCGTGGACATGGAGAAAGTGTGGTCGGCGCCGGCCCCATATGCCGCCGCCGATTAAGAAGATAACTAAATCATCCCTTACAACTTTCATATATAACAACCAATTTAATTAATACGTACCAAATACTAAACTCACATGATGAATTAAATGTCAACTCTTATTAACTACACCATCATTAATTAAATTCAGCTCCCTCGAAAAGTCAGACACCAAATCGTATGCATCGTAGCTAAGAAACAGCACACTGCAACCAAGCTTTTTGTATATATAAATAAAATAAGCCCACTTTCATTCCCAAAATAATATTATTACAAACTATGATATGCATATTGTATACTCCATCTTCGGGGGCTCTGATTTTCTGCACCTGCCTGTTGATCCCGCTCGTTGAATTGAGGAACGGTCTCTTCAATATGTTCGAGTCCTTGATCTTGTTTTTTCGAGGCAAGAGGTGGCCTCAGGCGAAGAGATACGGCCTTCCGGTGGATAGGTTTGGAGATATTGGAGGAGGAGGAGGCGAGGCCTGCTCGGTTTGCTTGGTGGAGTTTGGGGGCGAGGATTTGGCGAGCAAGCTCTCCAGATGTGGCCATGTTTTCCACACGGATTGCATCAGGAGTTGGCTCGATCGGGACAACTTTACTTGCCCCTTGTGCAGGTCTTTTGTTCTTGAATACTGCATACATTAAAAGTTAGGACCCGAAATTAAATTTATGATACTAATGAAAAAAATGTTAAGAGTTAGGCTAAATATCAATTTTATTTTATTTCAGTAATAATAATTTGTACATATTATTTTTTTTTATAGAAATTAGATCATTCCCCTGTATATATATACTACAGGGGAATGATGAGTAGTTTGTATTGTAATTGGAGGAGGATTGATAGATTTAACTGCCAAATCTTTGTACTAAGTATTATTTACATGAGAATGTTCATGTATAGTTTTGGTGATAAATTATTCGATTTTTAACTAGAGTTTCATGTCATGATTTTATTTGAACATTTTCATATGAAATTATTTTTGAGTGATATTGAAATGATATTGTAATATTTCAATGATATTTAACTTATCATAAATTTTTTAAGGAATTAAAAAATAGACGGATGATTTAAGCTGGAACCATAAACTCATATAAAACAATAAAAGAAAATGTTTAGTCGTTTGGTTGGAAAGCTTGATTATATAAATCACATGGTAGGTGCTGTCCAAATATGTAGTTAGTTTGGGCTTGATATTTAAACTCATAAATAAAAAAAATATTAATTTTAAGTTGTCAAACTCGGCATAATATAATAATATAACCTTATCACACAAATTTACAAGGCATTTAAAACATTTGATTGACTTTGCTCAAACCATAAACTAGTGTAGTATACAAGAAAATGTGATGAACTTTTTAGTTGTCAAGCATGACCAATTGCATTGTATTTAGAATATAGTTTTATTTGGGTTATATAGCTTAAAATTCAACTAAATAAAAAATAGTAAGTTCAACAAATAAAAAGAAAAAGTATATTTAGTATACTTGGCATTGTATCGTTGTTTCAGCTCAAAACAAAGTTTTTCTGAGTCAAGTTTCGACAAAAACTATAAAATTGTAGAGAGTACGAAATAAAAAATCCAACACTATCAACATTAAAAAATTTGACCGTCAGTAACTCATATGTTATACTTTCAAGAGCAACAGTATAGATGGTCTATTTTGTTAACTTTGGTTATCTATTTTTCATTATAATTTCACTGCAATCATATTATCTTTATAAACTAACATATATTTTAACAATTATCTATTCAAATTGGCTTGTCATCAACTTCAATTAAACACTCAATGCATATTAACGGGATCATTTTATTTTTTGCATAGCATTTCAGTTTCAGTTGCATATTAATATTGGGGTTCAGAAAACAGCATTTATGTTGGGCTTATGTAGGCCCATTTCAGCTTCGGTAAAGGCCCGGAATTGCTTAGCGTGTTCCCGTAAATAAATATATAATAAATAAAAATGAAGAAACTGAAAATCGAAGGAGAGATTTCTGGGAGCGAGCATCTTCATCTTCGAATTCGTACAATGGTCAGTGATTTTCGCTTTCACTAGCTCTGCTAAATCTCCGGATCAAGTCGTTTCGTTACCACTTTTTTTCTCATAATTTCTTGTGAATTATTGATTTATCAACTGATTGATTCCATGAGTTGTGATCTCTGGTTCTCTCTTTTTATTCTTCTTTTATGTTGTATATATGCCTTGGATAGTTCATAGGAAAGTTGGAAATTTTATATTTAGAAATCTGGGTCTTCGATAGAGTGAAATATAGTATCTGGGATCTGGGATTTGGATGTGCTTGTATCCGATTTTGGGTTTTTCTTTTGTCTTTCATTTGTATACCATATTTTGTATTCAAATTGAATTTTGGCTTTAAACTGGTCTTTGAATCCTTGGTATGTAATGTTATAGCATAGTATTTGCAGTCACTTGATAAATGTCGAGATGTGCTGACAATTATGTTATTATTTGTCTCTTGATGATGGTGGAATAGAGATTGATTCTCAAATTTGAGTTTGATTTGGTTCAGTCTCTTTTTTATACTGTTTTTTTATCGTCAATGCCTTGTGATTAAGTTGATTCATAGTGGTGCCTAATTTGAGTTTGAATTGGTTCCATGTCATTTTTAGGGAAAATGGCAAAATGTCACTGTGAACTTTTTATTTTTGACCAGACGAAATTGGGCTGAAATTAAGAATTATGATTTTTATAAATTAATTTTTAACTTAAAAATAGTTTAACTAAAATTAAATTACAAATTTTAGTTAAATAATATATTTTAAATTCTTTTATTTAAAATAATTCTTAATTTTAAGGGTAATTTCATCATTTTTGTACAAATACACACATTTTGCACAAAATATTAAAGTTCAAAGCACCCCCTTTCAAGAGTGATAGTATACATCACGTTTTTGCCATTTTCCCCTTTTTATATTGCTTTTTTATTGTTAATGCCCCATGAATAAGTTAATTCATAGTGGGTGCCTAATGATTCATATAGCTCATGGTCGAGGTGCTGGACATTGTTGATTCTTCTAGTTATCACTACAGATTTACAGGGCTATGCATGAGTGAATCCTCTCACATCTTGCGATTTCCAATGTCTCCAACACCTACATGATTGCTATGCTAATGTTTCTTCGGCCTTGTATTTGCGTCACAGATTCATTTTGTACTTCTCATTAGTCGGCAAGGAAAAGTGAGGCTGACAAAATGGTACTCACCTTATCCACAGAAGGAAAGAAGTAAGGTATACCCTGAAATTGTCCATTATATCATTAACATTTCATATACGGGTGTTCATGAACTATATAACAATTGTACTGACTACTATACAAAAATCCAGTATCCATCTGTTGTGCTCATTATTCAAACACGCCGTTTGTACCCTGCTACTGTTTAACAATTACTGCTGTTTTCCTCTTTCCCTAAAAACTATTTTGTATTTTTATGCATTTCAAAAGATCATCCGTGAGCTCAGTGGAGAAATTCTTAATCGTGGGCCGAAGCTCTGTAATTTTGTGGATTGGAAAGGATTCAAAGTAGTCTATAAAAGGTAATATAACGCATGCATGTAACATAAAATACATACTAATTATGAGAATTTTACGACTGTAGTGTTGTCTTATCTTATAGATGATTGACTGATTTTGTTTTGCTGACCTCATAATCATATTGCAGATACGCTAGTCTGTATTTCTGTATGTGCATTGATCAGGATGACAATGAATTAGAGGTTCTTGAAATTATTCACCATTATGTTGAGATTTTGGACCGGTACTTTGGAAGTGTGAGTAAATTAACCTATCTGTTTTCTTTCTTTTTATTTTTACTTTGTCAATGATTATTACATTTTTTACCCGTCACTATTTTAATATATTCTGTTTCCTTAGGTCTGTGAGTTGGACTTGATCTTCAACTTCCACAAGGTATTACTTGATTTACAACAGAGCTCTTCCAAATCCATTTATTACTGATCAGAAAAAAGATGTAGCGACAAATATAGCACATTATATGAACAATTGTACATTGTACATTTTACTTTTCTGCTATTGATTTTGAAGGCCTACTATATATTGGATGAGGTTTTGATTGCTGGTGAACTTCAAGAACCAAGCAAGAAAATTGTGGCACGCTTGATAGCTGCACAGGTATGAATTCAATTCTGTGTTGATGTAGTTTTGGTTGTAAAGTAAATTATACTGCACACGCTTGACCGATATGAGTTGCAGGATTCGCTGGTGGAGAGAGCAAAAGAGGAGGCCAGTTCCATAAGCAACATCATAGCACAGGCCACAAAGTAGCTTCTACTCCACCATGGATTTTCTATGTATTAATATGTTTCAAATTGTTTCTTTGTGATATGATTTTGTGACATGGATTCTCTTAAATACTCAAATTTGCATCGATCAAAACTTGGTCTATCATTGTTGAAACTGACTGCATGAATTTGATTGCTCATTGATCTCCAATCGAATACACTGTATATTCTATTCATACTATTCAATTATAGCTAAAGAAATGTGATACTCTTACACGTCCTCTCCAAATACGATTATTGCGAATTTGCATGCTCTTTAACCACATCCATTTCATGTTTTTCTTGTAATGCAACAATATCCCAAAACGAAAGAGAAGTACAGAGGTTCGATGGTCGATTTGAGTGCAGTTTGAAGGGTTTGATTTATTGCATAAAAGAGGTTTGAGGATTTTGCATTGCAAGTTCGTACCAACACAGCCAAAACCAAAACTGGTCATCCTTCACATCTACATGTATTCAAGTATCATTATAACCACACTTTTAGAGTAAGCTGTGAATTCAAATCTCGTCTGGTATATAAGATGAGAAGAGTTTTTTTTAGTAGAATAAAAAAATTATATGATTATTCAAAAAAAAGTTACAAATTTTTTATTTGAATGCGTAATAATAGTTAAAAGTTTTAATAATAAAACACATATAACTTTTTTGAAATAATTTCGGTGGTTGATCAATAGCCTTGTCGATCTACATGTCCCGAAACGGGCTTTACACGCTCTAAATGGGCGGATGGGCCCTCAGGAGGCATACATTCTTGATAGCTCGGCACATTGTTGTCATGTACGCAAGTATATATACGATGTTCAATGTATATGCATCTTTCGAATACCCGAATAATGCTTTAGATATCATTTTACATATTCGTAGATGCTTTTTGTAACTGTATATAAGAAGCTCTCCTCATCTGTAACACACTTTATTTGATATAAAACTATCTCTTGTGTCCTTGTTCTTGGCGGATCTTGTTTCTGTTTACACGCCTCCACATGCGTTAGGTTGATTCTAGTCATTCCTTATGCATATATTGACTATGAGCTGCACGGATTTGTAGGCTGACGGAGTCGAATAGACGAGTTAAGTTTCCTGTCTGTCTACTTCAAACCAGATGGCCAACCATTTGTACTCCCATTGGGTTTCCTCGGTTTTCGCTCCAAAATGGTCTATCTTCCTACAAATTCACCCAACACTCCTATTAAATGTAAGAATAATTCCAGATGGCCACGCCTGAATATTTCACATTATCACATAACTACACCTAGAATTTTTCATATCAGGATAAATACCTAAGAATTTCATTTTTCACACTATTACTCATTCCGTCAATTTATGTTAGTTTTTAACATATTTAACGTGTGAAAAAACTAAAATACCCTTCAGAGTGAAATAATTGTTTTTAAATTAAACGAAAAGACTAAAATACCCTTCAATATTCATTTAATTTTCAAAAAATATACCCCTCTCTCTCTCTCTCTCTCTCCACCGCCACCACCTCCATCTCCTTCATCACCACCACCGTCACCACCTCCATCTCCTTCATCACCACCACCGTCACCACCTTCATCTCCACCATCACCACCAAAACTGCCTCGTCGGAGCCTCGCCAGAAGTCGGTTGGAGGTTCGTCGGAGGTGGCGACGGAGGGGGAGGAGATTGTGGTGGTGGTGGAGGGGGCGGGGAGGGGATGGTGGTGGAGGAGATGGAGGGGGCGGGGAGGGGATGTTGGTGGAGGAGATGGAGGTGGTGTTGGAAGAGATGGAAGAGGTGGCGACGGAGGGGGAGGAGATGGTGGTGGTGGAAGAGATAGAGGTGTTGGCGGAGGAGATGGAAGAGGTGGCGACGGAGGGGGAGGAGAGAGAGGTATTTTTTTGAAAGTTAAATAAATAGTGAAGGGTATTTTAGTCTTTTCATTCAATTTAAAATAATTATTTACTTCTGAATAGTATCTTAGTCTTTCCACACGTTCAAAACTAACAGAAATGGACAAAATGAGCAACAGTAAAAAAATGAAATTCTTGAGTATTCACCGTGACATAAAAAATTATGGGTCCAATCATCTAGAATTATCCCTAAAATGTATGCGATATAAATAAGACTAAAACTACATGTAACCAAAATGAAGTCAAGTTTAAATGCAAAAATTACTTACTCCGATAGCTTAGAATGGAGAGGTAATGTATCGGTCAAAATGAATTAAAAGAAAGCTCATTGGAATATACGCCAAGAAATGGTAGCTCCCTAACCATAATAACTACTATGGAAATTAATGAAGTGAAGTCAATCAGATTAATGCAAATCTCTTACCATGTGTGTTTATCAAATCTCATAGCTCCCAAAAGACGCTGCTTCTTCTTCAAGGTCAAGCACGAGCCTCCTCCTACTTCATCTTCCTTCTTCTAGGTACCTTCTGCATTTGCTGAATTCCAGAAAAGATACTTGTTTTCATACCCTAATTGTTTAGCAGAACCCATTGTTCATTTTATATTTGATTTAGTATTTAGACAAAGTTTAGCTGCTGTTTTGTTTTCTGCACTCTACACTGATAATTATAATACTTGTTTGGTTAATTGGAGTTCTACTTTGGTTTCTGTTGAATTTGAATTCTATGTTGTTGGGTGTGCTAATTCTTAGAAATTATCACTAGGGTTGTTGATTATGAGGTGAAATAATTGGGATTCATGGATTCTGGAGGTAACTCCCTGCCCTCTGGGGCGGATGGGGTCAAGAGAAAAGTGTGCTACTTTTATGACCCAGAAATTGGAAATTACTACTATGGACAGGGCCACCCCATGAAGCCCCATCGTATCCGCATCACACACGCTCTTCTTGCACGCTATGGCCTGCTTCATCGTATGCAGGTCCTCAAACCCTTTCCTGCCAGGGATAGGGATCTCTGCCGGTTCCACGCCGATGACTATGTGGACTTTCTAAAGAATATCACCCCAGAGACGCAGCAGGCTCAGCTGAGGCAGCTCCGGCGGTTCAATATGGGTGAGGATTGCCCTGTATTTGACGGTCTCTACTCTTTTTGTCAAACTTATGCCGGTGGGTCGATTGGTGGTGCTGTCAACTTGAACCATGGTCTTTGTGATATTGCCATCAATTGGGCCGGTGGTTTGCATCATGCCAAAATGTCTGAGGCTTCGGGATTTTGCTATGTCAACGACATTGTATTGGCAATATTGGAGCTTCTCAAACTGCATGAGGTTTGTTTGATGTTATTGCATTCCATTAGTATATAATTTCAAAATCAAATTGACAGGAAACAAAGAAATTGAATTTATAATACTTTATTTACTTGAATGTTGGTTATTTTTGTGCAGCGTGTTTTATATGTAGACATTGATATCCACCATGGAGATGGGGTAGAGGAGGCATTCTATACAACTGACAGGGTCATGACTGTTTCGTTCCATAAATTCGGAGATTACTTCCCTGGTACAGGGGACATTAGAGATATTGGTTATTCGAAAGGGAAATACTATTCCCTTAACGTACCATTGGATGATGGGATTGATGACGAGAGCTACCATTTCTTGTTCAAGCCCATAATGGGGAAAGTGATGGAAATATTCAAACCAGGTGCTGTAGTTCTCCAGTGCGGTGCGGACTCCTTGTCTGGGGAAAGATTGGGATGTTTTAATCTTTCGGTCAAAGGTCATGCTGATTGTGTCAGATATATGAGATCATTCAATGTCCCATTGTTGCTGCTGGGAGGTGGCGGTTATGCCATTCGGAATGTTACTCGTTGCTGGTGCTATGAGGTATTTCAAACAATTTTACCGTTCACTTTTCTGTTTGGATGATATAACTATTTGAGCCATTTGGGAAGTTGAAGGAAATCCTTGCACCTGGTTTTTGACTATATATACGGAATAGATATAGGACATGCTATTGAAAACAAGATGTAAGTTTCCACTCCACATTAAATCTATAGTTTTGTGCAAGGCCCATGTCACCTTTTCCAATTATTTTCTGGAGCTGGTTTTCATTTTCCTTTGTCATATCTACCCAATACCCACAAAATATAGCAGAATTAATGGTTGATTATGAAGACTTAAATTATACTGAATTAAACAATTTACAGTTTAGAGGCGATTAACTCGTAAAAGTTTTCATTGACTGTTAAGATTTTAGCACTTATTGTTTCGTAGGTCACTATTGAATAACTGAATATTGAAACCATTTGATGCATATTTCTCTCTTTGGATGGTTGGGAATGTTCTGATAGTTAAATGTTTAGCCACATGAATTCACTGTTTCCTGATGACTCTTGCCTATGATGTAAGAACTCTCCATTTTTGCAATTTTGTTCTTTGTTGATTACCTCTAAATTATAATGATAATATGTGGTATGCAACACAGACAGGAGTTGCACTTGGTGTGGAAGTTGAGGACGATATGCCACAACATGAATATTATGAGTATTTTGGTCCAGATTACACTCTACATGTCGCACCTAGTAACATGGAAAATAAGAATTCGCGCCAAATGCTAGATGAAATACGATCAAAACTTCTTGAAAATCTATCAAGGCTTCAGCATGCACCCAGCGTTCCTTTTCATGAAAGACCCCCTAATACTGACACTCCAGAGGTTTGTTTATGACAGTGCAATCCTATGTTTTCTGTACCCGATTTTTTCATTTGTGTACCAAACATAGCTGCGACAGTATAAATTTCTGGTGGATATCTTCTTTGAATTGAAAATCTGAAACACATTACATTCTAAGTCACTACTCTACATTGATCTAACAACTCTTTATGTATTAGGACCACATTGGCTATTTTGTACGCAATAAGTTGTTTGTTTAATAATTATCGTTTCTTGTATTCAGGCAGATGAAGATCAAGATGATGCAGATGAAAGATGGGATCCAGAATCTGACATGGATAATGATGATCGGTATATTGTTTTATGAGTTAATGTTATAAATGATCATCTAACTAATTCTTGTATCAAGTTTGATCACTCAAATAAATTTTCAATCATTACCGTTGATTCTCCAACTATAAACTCACATCAAACTTCATCTCTCAAGTCTAAACTATCAAAGTAGTCATAGTTGCACAAAAGTACATGTTTAGCATACGGGTTATCATTCCCAATGAAGATTAAAAAAAAGGATGAATTAAACCCTCCGCCATCAAAATTGGTTTATAAAATGAATAAAAGAATTATGATGCAGCATGCTTTCTTTTATTCTTGATCAAAATGCCTTTTCTTGCAATTATTATTTTGTATGTTTGGAGGATAATTTGTGATATGATAATAGTTGGAAGATGAAGTTTGATGTGATTACAGGAACAATAGTGTTCTGGAAAATAGTTGGAAGGGTCAAAGTTCGTATGAATGCGTAGTTAAATGATCATTCCAAAGTTTAACCCTTGTATTATCTCCCCATTTGTTGAACTAACTAATTTGATTTACAGTAAGCCTATCCCAAGCATCGTAAAGAGAGATAGATAGTTGAACCCGAGCCCTATGATTCGGTAAGCTTAGTTTCTTTGATGTCTTATAGATACTACTATAGTTAGGTTAGAAGCATGTTAAGTATCTTTTGCTGAAACTGGTCTATCACTTCATTTAACTTAAAGACTTTTTAGTATCATTGTTCGTACCTCTACTGGAACAGCCATCTTATTTGGTACCATAGCAAATGAATATTTCATATTGATTTAGATTGCTAATTACGTTGTGACAATGCCCTCTGACTCTTGTTTTGGAGAGTAGAGGTAAACAAAACTCATTGGATCAGGAATGCTAAATACGCGTTGAATTTTTTTCTCAACTTTTTCTTCTTTTTGAAACAAGTTTGAACTTCAATTCTGTGGCGTGATGTCTTGACTGAATCATGAATAGGATATGCTCAATTTGTTACTTTTTGCCTTTGTGAAAATGTTTAATGTTTTATTGATCCTTGGGAGGGTCAGAGAGGACTTGTCAAGGAGGCCAGAGGCTTCAATACCACAGCGGATCTGTGAAAGAAGGTTAAAATGCATAAAGAATCGAATGTAACACTATGCAAACAAATCTGTACATGTATAAATAACGACTACTAGAACAGGTCGTCAGTGCTGCTCGTTCTTCATTGATATTTGCAGGCTTCAGATACTTTTTTTTGTACCATGCAAATAGATGAACCGGAGTGCATGAAGAAGCCATCAGACCAGATTCACCCCAAGCCATAAACAGCAATAACATGTTTCCATAAAAGCCAAGGATTTTTTAAAAAGATTAAAAACAAATGACCAATTTTCTTTTAATTGTGTACCCAAATTGATGCATTACATGAACTAGGGCTGTGCATTCCCGGTTAACTGGAACCGGTGCCGGAAACCGAGAACCGACCGGAGTATGGTCGGTTTCCAGAAACTGGAACCGAGACCGACCCGAAAATGGCCGGTAACGTGTATTCAAAACTGGTACTATGTTTGAATTAAAGAGAGTTTAACTTAATTATTTGAAAATTAAGCACGGTCCAACAGTTGTGAATCCAATTTTTTTCTGAGAGGTTGCAAGTTTGAATCCTTAATGCAACCTCTTTATTTTTCGTTTGTTTGTGAGGAATGGAGATGTGAGAGAGACTGGTCTGACATAGAGCGGCCCCGTGGAGTGACGTGTACATATATGATTATACCGGTTTTGACCGGTACCGCGAACCGACCGGCTCACCGCCGGTTATTGAAAATTGGAATCGAATTTGTGCCGGCTTATCTCGGTTTTGAGCGGTTTGTTGGTTACCGGTTTATTTCGCAGAGCCCTATCATGAACCATTAGTAAAATTCACAAACAATGCTATCTCTTACAAAATCAAAATAAAATCATACATGAAAATTGATTTTATGTGTTCAACATTATTAAAATCTTCAAATAAATGATCGCATGCTAGCAACACCAAGAATACGCATCTCAATGCTTAAATAGGATTGTAATCAAGTAAGAACGGGTTGCTTACACGATAAAATGTAAACCGTTCTCAACCATTAGATCATTGATTACATGGCTTGGATTTGATAGCAAATTTCAGTACCATTTTCACGTAATTTTTTAAGTGTGAATTTACATTGGTCTTTGTACTACATGAGGAGGGCAAAGCGGTAATCACAAATCTTTTCCATGTTTATTGGCGGTAATTGCATCATATTATTGATTATCAAAATATTTTTTAAAAAATTGATTATCAAAATATTTAAAAGAAAATTGATTATCGAAATCTTAATTGCATCTGTTTTCATGTTTATTTCATTAATAATCTCACGATTCTTTCCCAAAAAATGAATTCGAATCAATTGTAAAAATCCTAATTATTTTTATATTGAACGGCTCGATTCATAGTATTACCCATACATTTTAGATCTAAATTTTTTTTATGATGGAAAACTTTTAAAATTGTAAAATATGGATCATTTTCACTTTTATACATCAAATAATGGTTCATTTTCATGAAATTGAAATTTAAGTTGATAATTATTTTTTTCCGACAAAACACATATTTTCATCTGTTAAACATGAATCATACATAAAACATGAATAATTTTTATGTATAAAATGATGGTTCATTTTCATAGTTCAAATGATAACATTCATATATAATAAATACATATTTTATGTCGAATGATGAATATAGTAGAATTGTATACCATAACTATGACAGTCGTTTAGTTTCCATGTATCGTCGGAATGATAGATATAAACAAGATAGTCAATTATTTAGATAGTGATGATTTCGTCACACTTCGTATATTAATGCATAGGAGGACGAAGAACTTGACACCGCGCAACACCAGCAGGGATAGATCGATTAGTACCTAAATCACATATTATTATATCAAAAAATAGTACCATACGATGTACATAATAGCACACTAATACCTTATTATTGATTTTTCTACACTATGTTATAATGAAACGGGTCACGACACAAACCGTCTTTCATGATCAAAGCTTCTCTATCCATGGTGCTTGAAAATGGTTTGACCAGATTTATATGCATTATAGGTGGCAATTAAATGATAGTTAGGGTTTCCATTTTTTGAAACAAATGTGCCAATTTCAACATTTAACCTATTTAATTTCATGATAAATATCACAATTATAATAATCGTAGATTGTTACAATCTTACGGATAATAATGATTCTTATATTCTTTTATAAACACAAGTTGTTCCATGCTTAAATATCAACAATAGTTTCCTTTTTATGTCTCAAACAAACATCCCTACGTATCAATATCTCCAGTGCTATGAGTAGCTATCGTATCCTGTGAATAAACATGATTTAAGTGAACTCTAACAAAAATAATACAAAATAATTGTGCACATAGAATATATCAACCATACATATCTTCCTTATATAATTTTTTATGAAGATTTTTTCAAACAAAAGTCTCAAATTTGAACGATATCCCCATTGATCAAAATACTCTCGAGTCGAATGTGACAGTGTACTCTTAGATACAAGTGGTAACATGCTAGACCATTAGGAAGTTTGTGCAGTATGTCCTACATATTAGGGCTAACATAACACATAACATACTTAAACATAACAAATATGTTTTTACTATCAAGAGTAAACACGAGATGTTGACACCTATTATCTACATGAATTCTTTATTATGTATAATAATTTAAAATTTTGCTAAATATTTTCATATAACTTTAAAAGAAATTAATCTCAAAATATTTATGGCTAAATAGAAACAATCTTTTTAGATAAACTTTCATTTCATATCATTCTTGCGGTATGAGAAGTCTTTTCCATAAGTATCGACTATATACAAGCACATTTTCTCCTAAACCAATACGAAAGTTTTATAAAAATCTGGATGACTAAACTTTTAGATTTTTGTATTTCAAACATATATTTTTATGCATATATATTCTCTTTTATCCCACTGTTTTAAATTATTTTAAAAATTAAAAGATAAAAAATATAATTACAAAATATAGATTGTTAATAAATTAAAATTATCTTGATTTTAAATCAATGGGGTAATTTCACTTAGGTCACAACAATTTTTTGCAGTCTCGCTTAGGTCCCCGAATATCTTATTTACTTTCTGAGGTCACCAAACAGATGTTTTGTCTCACCGTTATGTTTTTCGTCTCATTTATTCCGTTAAGTTGAGCATGTGCCGCACACATGAGCACATATTTGAAGATAATGGTCAAACTATCATTCACCTATGTAGGGCTGTCCATTTTTACCCGAGACCCGACTCACCCGACGATCCAACCCGACCCGAACCCGAATAACCCGAGACCCGACAAAACCAACGCATTTGTTGAGTCGGACCGACCCAACCCGATGTGAAGTCGGGTGATTCTCGGGTGACAATGTCTCACCCGCCGAGTAACCCGACTCACCCGAGCCCCCTATAGTAAAAGAGCCCAAGTGTTTTTAAAACAAGTCCAGCCCATCTCTCAACACATTACAAGCCCAGCCCATCTCACAAGTTCTGACTTTGAATCTTGCACAGAAGCTTATAAACATTACAAATGTTTTATACGCTTCCGATGTGGGATTTTGTAGAGTGAAAGAGAGACTGCACGACGTGGCGCATCCTTCACCCTCGATCTCGATCGGTCAACTCTCATCCGAGCCCTCCATTCATTCTATCAATCATACATATACCTACTCGACTCCCACTCATTCTATTGATTTAAGAAAACCCTAGCAGCCTCTCTCTCATCCTCTTCCTCACACCGACAACGCTTTCTCCATCTCCCACCTCAAGGTCCATATTCAAGAACCAACATCCTCACTCTAACTCTCGCTCAGGTAAGTTTTAATCTCTTCTGTTTGTTTCTCAAAAACCTGATTTGCTTACCTTTTCTTTTGTTGTTTCGGATCGTAATTGTCTGACGTTGTTGACTGTGTGATAGGTGGATTTTGCCTCAGCCTTCTCTTTGGGGCTCATTTATCAGATCATCCAGCTCAAGTACCATTGGGTATGTTCCAATCGTTGTTCAGAGTCATAAATTTATGTGTTGATGAGCTTGTTTTCTGTTTTTTATTGATGATTATCTATGAATTTCGGGGTTGTTTTTATTAGTAAAGTCAAATGTTTTAAATTGTTCATATGGGTATAAACGAAAATATTTAAAATTAAATTTATTAGGATTTGATTCGGTTCGAAATAAATTGTTTATGCTCATTTTCTTTGGCTGATATTTTCTACAGTATGATCTGTCATGAAGTGTATTGTATATGATATTGCCATAGAAATGAGAAATATAGTTGTCAAGGAAATAGTCCTTATTATATACTATCAATATTTTACAACATCAATCAAGAAATTGTCTTTGCTAATACTTGGGGTATTCTCTGTAAGTTCATTTTGAAATTTTAAAACTTGTTTAGTTATTAAAATTAGCTTTACAGCTTCATTTTGGTTTTTTTCTTGCTTATATTCTCTGTTAAGCTAAATTTTAAAAAATAATTTAGAGTATGGCAAGTTGGTAACCTCTCATTTCTTGTCACATTATTTAAATCTCAAGAATAAAATAGTTTTCATGTATTTATTGCTCTGCACACACTTATATAATTTTGATTTTTCAACATACTATAGTATTCGTAAGTGTTCATATGTTTGAATCAATTCGATATTTTGTCGTTTTCATGATCCTGATAAATTAGCTAGAAGTTGATTAGAGTAGATTGATCTTCACAGGCATGCATCTATTGTGGGTGTTCAATTGTACTCATGAACTTTCATTTGGGAGGTTCAGTAGTTGTTTTTGGTGCAGAAAAAGCCATAGGCTTAGAGGTAAGTCATTGCCCAATTGAATTGTTTATTATTTCTCAATATTTTCTAGTTTTTTTTACTTAATTAAATCTTATGAGTTGAGTCTTGTTTATATATATGTAGGTTCACGTCATTTTTGCAGCTTGTGAGAACATGATTAGTGGAACTTGTATGAGGCCTGGAGATATTGTCACGGCCTAAAATGGGAAAACGATAGAGGTGTCCTTAATAAGGACTCCTTATGGTTGTGGTAACTTATTAATCTAGTTACTCATACTTGATTGATGAAGTTTTTTTTATCATTTTTTCTTTGATCTTGATGTCTATCAATTCAAAAGTTAGTCTACCATATAGTTTTAGTAGTGAATGATGGATGTGATGATTAACTAGATTAAAGTTTTCATTTTAATGCACTTCTCTGCAAATTCATATATATGAAAATTTTCATTTGAGAATTAGTCAAGTGCTTGATCCTTGGTCTGGCGTTGAGGTTCAAGTCACTGAAAATTTCCTTTCTCTGACTGTAGTTGTTGAATTGATTTTCAGGACAAGCCCTATATTCATTGTTGCAACAATTGAACATATGCATGAGATTTTCTCAGTGAAGCTACTGCTGGATATTGAAGCAAGTGTAGGAGATAAAATATTGTGATTTTAGTCTTCTGTTTTTGCTTATTTCCAAATATTTTGTTGCTTTAAGGAAATTGTATATGGTTTTGTTGTTTTATTAGTTTTGTAATTTGTGTATTTTAATGTATTTTGGTGTGTGTGTAATGTATGGCTCGTGGGAGAATCTAGATATTTTTATTTGTTTTTGGGCTTCATTTTCAAATTGGCAGTTTATGCTTTACTCTAATTGGGCTCATGTTTTTGGGCCCATCGGGTCTGTCGGGTTGAACCCGACCACCCGAGACCTAAGCCGAGTCGAGTCTCGGGTCCGGCTCACTGGACCCGACATGGGCCGAGTGGGGTCCAAAACCGGTCGGGTCTATCCGACCCAACCCGATGAACAGCCCTACACCTATGTGAATGAATAAACACGAGAGATGAATGAGGTGAATGAAACAGAAGCTCAAATTGGAATTGACAAAACTGACGATGAAGGAGGGACGAAGCTATCGATGCAACTTGGGATTTCTTCTCCGATTCGGACATCGCATACCTGTGAGAACCCAGGTAGAAGATTTGTTGGTTGTGCAAAGTACACGGTAAGAGATCGTTGAATTTGAAACCCTAATTTTAATTGTGAACTCGATTTCGAATTTGGTATGTTGAATCAATTAATTTTTCTGTGGTATTCATGTACTGACTCAGTATGCCCTAATGTTATGTGAATCTTGAAATAATGCTTGAAGTGCCTGGTAGGAAAAGTGTCATTTAAGAACTTCATATTTGCATATATTAAATGAGAAAATGGATATTATTTGGAAATATTGTGATTATAAAGCATAGTATATGCATTACTGTGCTTTCTACCATACCGCGGTGACTGAAGTGAGTATGGTATATTTCAACTTCGGTCCATATCAGTCAAATGTGTAATATCTTATATATTGCTAGTTATTGGTTTCCCAACAACTGTGTAACAATTAAATTAGGGAAAATGTCACTTAGCTCCCTCGTGGTTTACGCGTTTTTCATTTAGCTCCCTCGCCCGACTAATACGTTTTGAGAGACCATTGAACTTTCCAAAATTCTCACGGAGGTCCAACGTTGTTACTTCCCGAGTGAAAAGTCCATACTGCCTCTCAATTAAAGCCATTTTCCACGCGTGAATTCTCAGTCTCAATCGTGTCTGAAGAGGTGAAGAGTCAACTGTGGAGTGCGAGGCTTGGACGGAGAATCGAACGGAGAGAATAGACAGCGAAATCGCCGGAATCTGCTCCCTCG
This sequence comes from Geranium rotundifolium, assembly GCA_963920655.1. NCBI lineage: Eukaryota > Viridiplantae > Streptophyta > Magnoliopsida > Geraniales > Geraniaceae > Geranium > Geranium rotundifolium. The sequence goes on along the minus strand of OY987320.1, from coordinate 18,977,537 downwards.
CTCTTCCCGAAACCGGAGTCTGCGTTTGAACTTCCTGAAACCGAGCATGGAGAAGGTATTTGTTTCCCTTCTAAAAATTAGGGCTTTATGATTCTTGAGATTTATGCTTCGATTGATATAGGGTTTAGTGTTTGTTTGGATTGATATAAGGTTTCTGCTTGGATTAATAGGGTTAGGGTTTCCTAATTTCCCGTTGTTAATTCATAATATTTCCTTCTAATTACTGTGGTTCAGTATCGAGACTTTGAGGTTTTTCATGGGGGGATTTTCAATCACCGGACAATAGTTATGTAGGTGGGGATGTTGATTTCATGAGAATTGATGAGAATAAGGTGTGTATGTTTGAATTATGGGATGTTGTAGCTGATCTAAAATACGAACCCACCAGCAAAGTATTTTGGCGAGAGCCTGGACGTGGTTCTGCCCTAAATGTCCATGAATTGGTGAAAGACAATGATGTCATGGGAATGTTGAATACATATCATGTTGATGAATGTATTCAACTATACATTGTGAATGGTGTTCCGGTTCACCCATTAGCCATGATGACACCATCGGGGGAACTTATTCATGGTAAGAATAAGAAGCATGTACCCGAAGAAGGTGTTGTGGGGGAAGGTCAAGAACTTGCTGTTAAAGGAGCTTCTGATGCTGGTGTTGGAGGAGGTTCAGAACATGATTTTAGAGGATGTGAAGAAGATGTTAGAAGAGGTGGTGACATCCCTGATTGGTTGCGGCATGTGTCCTTTGAGTCGGAGGGTGAGAGTGAAGGTTTGGTTGGGTGACAAGAAATGGAGAATGAAGTAGAGGAGTTATCAGCAAGATCCGAGGAACACATAGATGGGCCCGAAGCTGAGGAAGACACCGATCAAGAAGCTGATGAAGACACCAATGAAGAAGCTGATGAAGAAGGTGATGAAGACGGCAATGGAGAAATGACTAAAGCACCTAACATTGAAGAAGAGAGTGAGGGGGATAGTGACATCGACATGGAAGATTTAGATGAATATGATAGGTCGAAGGCAGATAGAAGTCGTGGCCCAATTTGGGAGATGACTTCGAATATGAAGGAAGTCGATCTTGGATTGTACTCCACATTCAGGGACCCTACTGTCCTACATTTAGTGTTGAAGTCGTATGCGGCTGAGCAAGCGTTTGATTATGATTTTGTGAAGAATGAGTCGAGTAGGGTAGTGATCATGTGCACTGAAGCAGGTTGTCGATTTGGGGTATCTGCTACGAGAATTGGAAATAGCTCACTGATGCAGATCGTAACGTGGAAACCTGAGTATTGTTGTGGGCGAACATTCCAAATGAAGCAGATAACATCTGATTTTATCGCATTCAGGTAATATGTATTTGAATTACATTTCTGCATGAAAATTTAAATTTTAAGCTAGTTGTCACTAATTAATTACATATTGTGAACATATTATGAACATGTTCTTACCCGAGATTCGTTTAGCAGGGAAGATGAAAGCTAAACAACTTCAACAGTTAGTGCGAGAGAAATTGGATATTAACCCCTTCAACTCCAAAGTGTATAGGGCATTGACGAGGGCGAAAGAGCTGATTTCGGGCAACCCTATCGAACAGTACGATGACCTGTTGACATACTCTGCGAGTATCAAGAAGAGAAACATTGGGAGCAAGGTCAAAGTTCAGTATGACGATTCACCTCAAGCACAGTTCATTCGGATGTATATCCGATACGCGGCTTAGAAGCAAGGTTTCATGGGGTGCAGACCATATGTCGGGCTAGATGGGTGTCATTTGAAGGGCCGATATGGTGGCTACTTATTATCAGCTGTAGCAAGGGATCCAAACAATGGGATGTACCCGTTGGCTATTGCCATAGTTGGGCAAGAGAACAAGGACTCATGGAAGTGGTTCCTAACCGAGCTGTTCGAAGACTTCGGATCACATGAACAACGATAATGGGTCTTCATCTCCGACAAACAGAAGATCAGAGTAGCTATTTACAATTAGTTTTCATTAATCCATTATTATTTTTGCATGCAATATGATGATTAACTAATAATTAAATACTAACATATGAATAATAATTACCTACTAATGAACTATAGGACTAATTAACGACTAACAGATGACTAATAATTAACTACTAATTAACTACTAACAGATGACTAATAATCAACTACTAATTAACTACTAATGAACTATAGGACTAATCAACTACTAATGAACTATATGGACTTGTCCAATTATTCAAGGACTGCTGGCCACACGTAGAGCACCGGTTCTGTATGCGTCATATGGTAGATAACTACTATGCGAAGTTTAGGGATGAAGAGTTGAAATTCATGTTGTGGGATTGTGCGCGGTCTCCGTCTGAATTAATGCTACATGAGAACATGGAGTTGATCAAAGCTAGGAACCCGAGGGCTTATGAATGGGTTAAAGAAAAAAGTGTGAAAGAATGGTGTAAGGCCTACTACACGAACATAGCTCGTTCTTCAGCTCAGACGAACAACTTGTGCGAGGCATTCAACAAGTGGATACTAGAGGCTAGGGAGAAACCAATTTACGAATTGCTCGAGGATTATAGGAGGCAGTTGATGCAAATGATATACAACAAATCTGAAGATGCAAAGAAGTGGAAGGGAAAGATTTGCCCGAAGATCAAGGAAGTCCTCGAAAAAAATATAGTGAAGAGTCAATTGTGCAGATGCATTCCTTGTGGGGACGACATATACGAAATCATGGAGTTCGATTGTGTTTGGACAGTCAACATGGCAGAGAAGTCCTGCGAATGCATAGAGTGGCAGCTAAACGGGGTTCATTGTCAACATGTCGCAGCTGCAATGATGTTCTTGAGGCATAAAGCAGATGATTATGTCAGCAAATTCTACTGGGTGGAGACTTATAAGACAGTGTACTCACACTTCCTCAAGCCAGTTGAAAGCAAGGATAGGTGGCATAAGGGCCCCAAGGTGCCGAAGATATCACCTCCACTTGTGAAGAAACCACCGGGCAGACCGAGGATGAGAAAGAAGCCAAGTGCTGGCGAGAAACTGTTACGGGAGGACCAAGCTACAAGGGAGAAAATTGGTGTTCAATGCACGAACTGTAAGAAGCGAGGACATAACAGCCGCACGTGTTCTGCAGCTGAACTTGGGGAGAGCAGTCAACCGAAAAGGCCAACAAAGAAGAAAAGGGTCCGACATGAGCCTATAGAGGAGGAAATGGAAGAGATATATAGGAAGAGGAAGGCCAGAGTGGATTAGAGGAAAGCCAAACACCTAACTTCAAGGGGAGTCCCTCCTAGTGCTCCACAATCACAAGAAGTTGGGTCAACTGCTCCACAGACACAGGAACCCTCTCAGGTATTTCTCTGTAAAATGCATCACTGTAAACTATCTGAAAACATTATCTGACAAAATAGGGTTCTAATTATTTGTTGTTTTGCTTCTAATACCTGAAACAGTACCTCCATTACTTGTTGATGGTGGTGTTGCAATTTTGTTGTTGCTGCCCATGTGTAGATCATTACTTGTTGCTGAAACTTGTACAACTTCTAAGCCTCTAACTTGCTGGATTTTGTAGGGAAATGAAGGATGGAATGGAGGCAGTGCTGCTGGACATGAAGATATTGGAGGAGGATGGAATGGAGGCAGTTCTGGTGGAAATGAAGATATTGGAGGTTCTGGATCTGGCTCAAGACCAGCTAATGAATAGAGAAGTTGAGGCATAAATGGGAGGTCATAAATGTGTAAAGTGGATAGGAGGGAATCCACTTCTGTTTTGGGTTTTGGTCCTTTTTTGTTTTTTACCTTATGACTTGTAATGTGGCATGTGCACTGGATGTTGCTTTAACTTTGTTGGGTAGCCCATGACTTGGTTGGTGTGATGTTTTGTTCTTGCAAATGTTGTCATGAATGCAATTTTGCTGTTCCTCCATTGGTTTGCTCAAAATTATTACTTTTCTTGCATATTTAGTTTGCTTCACAGGTGGTTCACATAAAGTTGTCCAAATTTTGTCAAAATGTTGTCCAAATTTCAGCCACTTTTTATTCAAATTTCAGTCAGTATTTGTCCAAATTTCATCTGCCCATACTGCCCTAATCTTACAAAATTGCCCATAACATTCTCATACACATTTTTTTCCACAATTATACAACACTTGAACATAAGTAATTGAACATAAACATAAACCAAACAATACATAATAGGGATAATATGGTTCAACATAAGTAATTTGCTCAAAATGATGACTTCATTACTTGTAATTTGTGTTCAAAGTTTACAAAACATTACATGCATCATCTTACACAACATAATACTATAGATTCTTACAACCATCTTAACCATAGGTAACATTATACAGTACAAAAGCTAAAATTCCAACTATAATTTTTAACCTTGCATTGCTTTTCTTCAACCTCCTCACTTTTTCCTTGTAGTCATTTTCTTTTTCCTCGAATTGCAATTCACGTCTACTGGATTGGGTTTTAAGCCTAGAATTTTGGTGTAGAACACGCCCAATCTCTTCATCCACAAATTTCACTGTGTTCTCTAACATTCTGATCCTTTCAAACAAACCAGGTAGTAACCTTTTACCAAAAGGGCAAGTTTCAGGGTCCATTCACTTGAAAAATTTGCATTTAAATTGCTCCTATCACAATTACACAATAAATTCATTGTAGGGAATATATAACATGAAGTTTTCTGACAGTTGCTATATATCCAAATTATCAATAATTCACCCAACAGAATATAACTATATATGAGCATAGTTGCTAGGCTTTGTAATTTAGAATATCGAATCATATAAACCCAAAAGTAAGATATAAACCCAGTAATTCATAAATTTCCTACAATGAAAAATCCTAAATTGATCAATTCCCTAAACTGATAAATTCGAAATCCCTAACTCGATAAACCATACATCTTTCTCAATTACCTAAATTGAAATACCCTATTTCAGAAACTCTAAATTCTTAAATTGCAAATTTCAGAAACCCTAAATTCTTAAATCATATACACTTATGGCAAATTGGAAAACCCTAAATCATAATCATCGTTCTCTACACCCTATCTGCTATTTATGAACAACACTTACAGAGAATCTCCCGCAACCAAAGAACCTTCGACTTGGATTTTCGATGGTCCACGAAGTTCGAACAAGTGCTTCAACTCCACATAAACATTCAGTCCTGTCTTTCGTCATCTTCGTCGTCGATTCAGGCCACGCTCAGCTCTCGACCGGCTCAGCTCAGTTCCCTTCCACGCTCAATGTCTCTGAGATTCATTCACGAGCACGACATAACACAAATTACAAGGGCATTTGTGGAATTTTAAAAAATTAGCTCTGACACGTGATGGTCACGTGGTTAAGAAGTAACAACGTTGGACCTCCGTGAGAATTTTGGAAAGTTCGGGGGTCTCTCAGATGGTATTAGTCGGGCGAGGGAGCTAAGTGAAAAACGCGTAAACCACGAGGGAGCTAAGTGACACTTTCCCATTAAATTATATGTTATACTTGGTGTATGGCATACATGCTTGTTCAGAGACTTAGTTTAATATGAACTGAAAGCCTAGAACTGCCTTCCTAGTGACATGTCTTCCTGTTTGTGACTTAAATACTCATGATCAAGCACTGGTTTTTGTATGTTTGCTCAGGCTTATTTTTAATTATTCATGTTACTTTTATTGATGTGAGACTTAGATATTGAGTTCATGAACTTAAATAATTGTGTTTTGTACATAGTTCGTATAAATGTCGATTTTTCAATGGATAGATCCAGAGACATGTACGTTTGTAAAAAAAATTCTTTTCGGGTTATATAAAAGGATGAAATGCATGGAAGGAACCATCCAATCAATAGATGAAGAAAATTTCAGTCTCTTAGAAGTCAAGGCAAAGTTGGAATCCGACGAGAAAATGTTGAAGGGTGAAATTGAAGCCGGGTCAATTGTGAAAGAAGAACAAGTACGAGTAATAGGGGAATTAGAAAAAAGTAATAAAAGATGGAAGACGGTTGTTAAGTTACTAGTTTTAGGGATTGTATTATTCTGTTTGTTGTTAGGTTGCATGGATAATTTAATTGTGTTGAACTTGATTTGATATTTATGACATTGTCAAATTTGGTTTTTTTTTAATTCTTGAGCATATATGATATATGATGTTGTATTGTATAAATGTTGGTGCAAATATGGAAATTGGCAATAATTCTTGAACATGCATGATTTTGGGTAAGTGTTGAACGGTATGAATGTTGGTGACGTATAAAATTGGGCATAATTTGACTACAATTTCGAACATAATTTGAATACAATGTAATAGAGTTTGGCCTTAGTTTTTGAAAATTTTGACAGAGTTTTGTTGTAAAGAAGAGTTATTTTCTTGTGTTATTCAAACATAAATCCTGAAATTGAAATGAAATGCAAGTTCAAATCAATTTCACATACATTTTTGCAAATTCTAATTCAAACCAAATGTAAAACAAATTCAGTTTACAAAATTCAACACATTGAGAAACAAAACTATATTCCCTATATCCATATCCATCACATGAAAAGGAAAGTGCACACCAAAAAAGTAGGTAAAATCCAAAAAATAACAATTTTTGTCTTAAAAACTACACAACAACTTGTTGTCCAAAAAAGGGACCACAAAACCATACTAATGGAGTTGGCTAGTGTTGGTGGGTGGAGCATTTACATTTCCTGCAATTGCAATATATGGTTGAGGTTGACTGCTGCTGGGTGCTCCATGTATAATATAAGAGTTACCTGTTAGCAAGAAAACCCGAGGTTATCCTCTCATTCTTAGTTGGAGAATAACACGAGTGCTCTGAAATCCACCGACAGATCTTCATTTCAGATCCTTGCTTGCGCCTAGTGGCGCAATAACACCGAAATATACATCCTTTTGTTTGTATAGTATGGTAATCTTATCTCTATTGTTTCTGTCAAACTGGTAATTGAATCCAGTTTCAACAGTCCATGTTTTGAATACCTCTCGAAAGGTTATTGCATCCTTGAACTTGAAATGCATACCTATCTCCACACCCTTCAAATCAGGTACCATCTTTCACACCTTCCTATTGAAGTTTGTGTTGTCTTTCACTTTCACACTATTACTTCTCCATCACTATCCAAATTGAATGGTCTCAACCAATTTGGATAATCAATCTTCCTTACCCTTAGAGGACTTACCACATTCACTGCTCTCACTTCCCTTATCATCAAAATTTCTGCCTTTACCTTCACTGCTTTCACTTCCCTCATCATTAAATTCGGATTCGCCATCTTTGTTACTTTCATCATCACTGAATGCATTGTTTGCATGATCACCACCTCCATTGTCTTCCTCGTCGCTAGATATAATTATTCCTATTTTTTTTCCGTCCAATCGACCATTTTCATAAACATACTCAGCTTCCAGAAGACTAGTGAGTACCATAGGGTACAATAAATCATTTCTTCTTCCTCCCTAGCCGGCCTTTTCCTTTTACCATGTTGTTTCTGAAATTCTGTATCAATATAAAAAAACAAACTCTTCTTTCACATCAACTAACTTTCCCTCAGTATTGTCACGGCCCCCTGATTATGTAACTGAAATTTTTTTAATTAAATAAGTACTTGAATCAAACCCGAATATTTGAAAATGAAATGAATAATATGAAATAAAATATGAACTTTAATGATACATGCAATCATGGTTTTGTCATACCAGTTAAATCACTGAATCCTAGGTTTAAGGTTTGAGATCGAAATTCATTCACATTTAAAAACCATAAATTTATAAACCCTAATTTAAAAATCAATATAAAATCATGATTATGAACCCCTCAATACCTTCAATTCAAAACAAACAAACCACATACTATCATATTCAAAATCTTATTTGAAAACCTGAGATTTTGAACCAGAGACTTACCTCCATTTCAGTTGAGAAGTCAACCCCTCACGCTTCGTGTACCTCCAGAACTCCTTCGCCGGTGTAGAAACTCGTCGATTCCCGCCGGTGTAGCTCCAAAACTCCAGTCGTTGTTCGTCTTCCACTCTTTTCCGACTTGTCTCACTTTCTCGAAACTTTATGTTTTGGCCTTTGTGAGACGTCGACACCAAATATGAAATTAACACTGAGGAACAAAAGTCTTTTCAACTCTCAGGAAAAAAGTTGACATTTCACAAACAGAGTTATAAAAATAATAACAAATAAGTTTTTGGTGATCTCAGAAAGTAAATAAAATATTTGGTGACCTAAATGAGGCTGCAAAAGTTTGTGATAACCTAAGTAAAATTACCCCTAAATTAAAAGTAAGAAACGCATCATTGCCTCCTTGGTCATCGTGTGACTCATCAAAATTAACACTAGTAATTTCAATGTCGCAAAGTTAATCAACTTCAAAGTCAAATGGTTCTAACTCCTTCCCAACAAAAGTGTTGTTCCAAGTTGATTCATTCTTCCTATAAAAAATACGCATGACATCCACGTACTTTTTGAGATGCGCGACCAAGAAAGTAAATAAATTATGAGATATACTGATGCATTTCAAGAGAAATAAAAAATAATCAAATGAAAAAAATACATCGATGCAAGTACGCTCAATTACAAAAACTCGTGTTACTAAACTAGGGTATGTACATGTATATGCAAGCAAAACCGTTATATCAAGTAGAGATTGTCTTTTTTGTTATATTAAGTAGAGAGGGTCTTTTTTGTTATATCAGGTAGAGATTGTCTTTTTTTAATAAATACATTGTATATGTGTATTTCCAAAACTAATTTATATGCAATGTGGTCTGTGGTATGTAGATTTATTACAAGTCAAAGTTGTCTTAAAAACAGCTTTGAATGCTTCGATAAATGAAATTGGAGTTATGGAATGAAACTTTGATTTCAACTTTCGACTTATGGCGAACTTTATTGTCCCTATCTTATCGGTTTATTATTGCGAATTTCACGGTCTTACCGATTTATTAATTGCGAACGCATATACTTGCACGGGGAGTTTAAGTGTTGTTTTAAATCGATCACGCTTTTGCTTTACAAATACTCCAAAAAAATTTAGTAATTGAGTAAAATAAACTATATATAATCTATCGTGTATTACAATGTCAACGTCATATTCTTTTTCTATACAAAATTTTACACTCACACAAAAAATCTTTTTTTTCTAAAAGTCATCCATCCAGTTTTATTATATAATTTTTTTTTATATTTGAGACCTATTTTGACTGGGGGCCTAAGCGGTGACTTCACTCGTTTAATAGTAGAGACGTCCATGCACATAAATTGTAAGGCGTCTTTTGAGCTCAATTGCCATTTATTTATTTCACATCATTTATAAGGTATCCAAAATGATCTCATTTGTACTAAACTTAAGTGGACAATATAACTAAAGATCTATTAGGACGATTTGTTGTTGTTGGAATTTTTCGAGGTTCACATGAGTTAAAGACTTAGAGTTGATATTGTACATTGTCCTATTTGTGCATCTTCCATACAAAACAATAAATGATCGATATTGTTATATTAAGAGTGGTCCTAGTTTGTTTTCTAGTAATATGTAATGATGTTACTTCAATTATTAATGCAATGAAATGTATTATGGACAACCTTGAGTCAATAGTTGCAAAGCCGAGCAAATAGCTTCGGGCGATTCCAAGATTGGCACGATTCGACGTCGGTTGCAATTTGTGAGCTTGGTGGATGGATTCTCAGTCGGTTGGAGCGAGATTGGCGGATGGATTCTCGAAGGATAGTGTGTAAGATGGTCTTTTTCCCTAGCTTTCTAAAGTTAGAGTATTTTATTTCATTTTGTTAAACGAGACTAATTTAGCCTTATTTTCTTTTTTTAAATAGCCTTATCATTTTAGTAAAAGTCCACTAAAATATTTGTAAAATTAAATATAGTAAATAAAAATAGGGATAGTTCCAGATAACTACACTTGTATATTATCACACTACACCTAAAAATTTTCTTGTCAGGGTGAATATCCAAAAATTTCATTTTTTAACATTTTTAACGTGTGAAAAGACTAAAATACTCTTCACTATTCATTTAATTTTCAAAAAAATATCTCTCTCATAAGAAAATACCTCCACATAAAATAATTGTATTATGCCAATGTGATTTTTATTAGTTGTACATTATTAACAAAAATTGTATTCATTATTCTTCTAATTAGTATTATAGGTTAAGTTAATTATATAAGAAGTTATAGTGAACATAAAATGATTGATATGAATTGTTTTATAATTACGATTTTGAGACAAGGATTTCCTTTCATTTAAGATTGGATGAAAAGAGAAAATTGCGTCATTTTATATGTGGTGGCCTTATGTACACGTTTGTTTTCAAAACTTAATTTTCTTTATGTATTTTTATAACCTTACCGGTTAACCCCAGCTCAGACTGATCAAGTGGATATTGTATTTATAAACATTATAAATTATAATTTAGTATTTTATTGTATGAAATAAAATAAAATTGCATAATTATTCCAACAATAACTTTTATAGGCATAATTTTGCTCATAAATCACTTACAACGAGACTCAAGTTCAGATAGTTCGATCTATTTAGAATCAAAGAACTTATTACAATAATGAGTTTATTTTCTATTATTATTAAATAAGTTAATATGCATATACTATAAAAAGGATGAATTATGTTATATGAAAATAACTACACATTATGATATCAATATGAATATGTAATTATTATTAAATAAGTTAATGTGCATATGCTATAAAAAAAATATTTATTTACATATTTTATATAAATATGTAAATATTTCAAAATATATCAATAAAAATACCAATTAGTTTAATTTTAAATAACTTCATTTTTATTAAAGAATTAATGAATGAATTGGTTAAGTGATCATCATTATTGTATATTCGTTGGTATTTTTGAATAATTGTTTAATATCTCAGCCATGTTCGTTTTCAAAATCAATACTCCAATCCTAAGTTTACTCCAATCCTAAGTTTTTTTATAGATACCCCAAGAATTTTTAAGCGAAATTTAAATTAACTTATGTTAAATTTAACAGCAATATTTTTTAATGCCTTCAATTATTTTGATTTGAAATTAAATTGGTCTGGTCGGTTCAAATTTGATCGGACTGATTTAATGTGAAATGACAATCATACCCCAAATAATTGTCTTTTTCACAAAATTAAACAATACAAAAAAATGCTTGTTTTCCCGGGAAAATTGCAAAAAATCTCTTTATAATTGTTTTTTTTGCACAAACTCTCCCTTCACTGTATTTTAACAAAAACTTCTTCTTTACTCATGTTCATTTGCACCGTTTGAGCAAATTCGTAAAAATAAACAGAAGTGTCACTTGAGGGTTAACTCAAACATGCAACACTTTCGTTAATTTTCACAAATTTGCACAAATGGGGCAAATTTGAACATGAATGAGAAAGATTTTACAAAAATACAGTAAATTGAGAGTTTGTGCGGAAAAAACAATTAGAAGGAGACTTTTTGCAATTTTCCTCGAAACTATTCTCATTCAAATTCAATCATACACCATTGAAAAAACATCTCCAAGTTGCATAAATGACACTTATGCTGATATTGAGAAACCTATAAAACTTCTTAAACGCAATGCCTTGATAGTTACAAGAAGGCGTCCTTCTCGAGCAGTTTCAGCACCTCATGTTGGTTGTTCAACTTGGCCACGTCTATTGGAGTCTTGCCATCCATGTTTTGAAGAGTGCTGTTAAACACAAAGACAAAAATCAACTATATGAGAGCAACGTCTAGAAAGGCTGTTATGTTGGTACCAGAATGTTATTGGCTTACACAGCGGCGCCATTCTCCAGCAAAAGTGCTACGCACTCTTTCCTCCCATACCCGGCCGCGTAATGAAGTGCTGTGTTCTTATTCTTGTCCAAAGCATCCACTGCTGCTCCAGCCTCTACAAGGATCTGAGCACACTTGACCTGACATCAACCACCATGCAATTGCATTACATTTATATGTTTCAACTCGTCCTTGATAAGTTTATCAAATGCACTTTGAGAAGCAACAGATTTGAGCTCAAAGCTTGAGAGCTCATATATCCAACCATGCACACTTGACTTGACCCAACATCAAGTACCATGCATTACATTTATAAACACAATTCATCCTCGATAAATTTATTTAAGATATTTTGAAAATCACAGTGCATTTGAATGTGAACTCCTCAAAGTTTGAGAACTCGTACATCCAACCATTTCTACATCCTACAACATAAATATTTTTAAGTGAGATAAACAAATCAAAGGTTCAGTTACGTAGAACACAACGAGGACTGCAAGCCTCGAGGCTAGAAAGTGACATCTGGCATACAACAACCCCCGCTGCATGAGCAAATAGTTAGGAACGCACCCTTAGGGTCTCCAAAAGCCCTGTTATATTTGAAGGTTGGATAAAGTCTTGATAAGCAAGTCAGTAACTGTATATACAGATGGACACAGGGTTTGCTAAAACCTGGTAGAGAGCCATTATAAGAATGAACCCTAAACAAAATCACCTAGTATGGACAGATGTTGCATATGACATCCATCTGTCTTGCAGAGTAAAAGTCTCGAGATACAATTGACCCAAATAAATTTTAGCTGAAGGCATGAACACTAGAACCTGTATCTACAAGATGTTCTGGATGATCTTCACAATTGTTTAATTTTTTGCTGAATAAAAAAAACTATGCCTGTATCTACAAGACTAGAAGATTATACATAATGGAACTATCCCTACAAAAACCCATGAAAATGCCTCCATAATACCCCCCATTGGACGAAATTTGGGTCCCATGATACCTATTTAATGTATCCATCCGACATTATAGAGACATAGGACAATGGGCACTGCCCGTGAATGAAGACGACATCTCTTCTCAATCTTCATGAAGGCCAGGACCTAAATCTTGTCTTACTATCCCATACCTATCTCTCCTACATCTTGCTCTCTCCATCTTTTTCCCAACCGGTTTCATATGAGTTGTGCAACGCCGAAATCACTCCAAAAAATTGGTGTTGGAAGAAGCAATATTAGGGACAGAGACATGCTTTTTATCGGGTGGTGGAGATCAATTGGTCGGTACTACATCTTCACTTTGTTATTAAGAGTGGTTGGTCAGTGAATTTAATTCTCTATCGGAGTGGAATAGGTCACCGGTATAATTTGGGTGTGACGAAGGCAGGGAAACTGGTATTGAATTGGTAGAGTAAATTGTGGGTCAGCATTCGTCGGATATATATATGAGATCTAAGACTGGTTAGCGTTGGTCGAAGAGATAAGATTTCAATTGATGGCTCGGAGTAGCTCGACCGGGTTTTGTTCACTTTCTTGGTTTAAGAGTCGGGGGGAAGTCTTTGGAGGAGGTGTCTGGTATGAAGGATGGTGAGAATCTGGATAAGCAAATCCAAAAGGTGGGGGTAAAATGGTGATTTTGTTTAAAACTAATGTTGTTAAGATGGTGTCATGTGTTTAAACATAAGGGTATCCTACCACCACAAAAAAAAAATATATATATATATATATCTTGCGGTTTGTGAACAATTCATATATGTATATGTAGGTAGCCTTAATATGTTCAATTGTCTCAAAGGATCTAGTAAGAGATCCTCCCAAATTACACTAAAATCAGCCAACAAATTTCACTACCACATGATGCCATTACTGTTCCAACCATAGTTGAGGAATCTTGTGAGAGAACTAAGCTTACATAAAGAATTCCATACTCTATACTTCAGTGTATGATAGGGTGCAGAATTGTGTTTCAGATACCAGAACTTCACACATCTGAACAGCACCACAACACATATTATGATGCAAAACTGGAAAGCGTTAATTATGAGGCCATCATACCTCGCCATATCCACATGCAAAATGCAAAGCTGTCCTTCCCTCTGAATCTTCTTCATTCTTGTCAGCACCAGTTGCCAGAGCAGTTTTCAGACCCTGAATAATAAAAATGTTAACAACCTTATTTATCAGATACCAGTTAGATGTAATTAAATGTGAGAATATACTCTTCTTGATTTAAATATATAACTGCAAAGGCAAAGGCTCTGATATAATTTTGGGGGAAATAGTACAAATATCTAATGAAACTCAACACAAACACACTTCTATGAATCAAAACTAGAAGTACGTTGATCTGGATTACCAAGTACTTCTGGAAGATAATGAACAATAAGAAACTGCATTTTTGGATAAAGTCAGGCTTTAATATTTTAATTATAAAAGTCAAATGATAGTAGAATCTCTAGGAAAACAAAAGGCCAACTTCAAAAAAAATGTAAGAGAAAACTTATCCAATATGAAAGAGGAGGTCAAAGTCAATCTGGAACTAGACGGAAGAGCCCTATAAAATGATTATGGGCCCTTTTTTGCGTACGAGATATTCTGGATAATCTGTCCAACTTTATTTCGTTATATTTATGTCCGTTATTTACATGGGTAAGAAATTGATTATGGCTCTCTTTTTTCTATTAATGCATTAAGGGAACTTTTATGTTAACATTGAATCTTTTCTTTCTGATGGTATACTAGCCAAATTGTGTCTGATTTTAAGAGAATGGGATGTAGTACCTCCTCATCACCAACACTAGCAGTTTGATGAACAATGGACTCATCCTCATTTCCGGCGTCTTCTTCTTCATCAGGACCACCATCCTCAGTCGAAATGGCTGCATCACCAGAAACTGCAAGACCCATTGCTTCGCCCAACTTCTCTAGGACATCTTTGTCATTCCAATACCTAAAGAAGCAGCATCATACTTCCTTGAGACCAAGTACAATTCTATTTTAATCTATGAAGAATTTATTTGTTAAAAGATAGTCAAAAGTATGCAGTCAATGTTTTCAACAGTTATTCAGCACATCAACACACAAAAACCTTGGACCAGTCATGCATTCATATAAAGATATTCTAGTATTTCCTACCTCATCATAGCAGCTGGACCACCACTCTCTATCTCTTCAAGAATAGGTTTCAAAGATGCATCTTCTTTGATGCGCGCCATTCGCTCCTCAAGTTGGTCTTTGTTTGTTGGATTTGCAAAATTCTCGAGCATGCCGGACATAGATGGGTCCTGAGGAAAAAGAACATTAGAACTTTATAAGGGAAGTTTTCCAAAAAAAATTGCGCAAGGAATGATAATACTAGTTTGGCATGGAAAAAAACTAAATACCTGCATCAAAGCACTACCAAGTCGCTCTGCCATGGTCATAAATTGAGGGTTCTCCATAACTTGTTGCATAGTGGAGTAATATTGTTGTGTATCAAACTGAGGGAGACTCTCTTCTGTGGGTGCAACTTGAAAAGTCTTTTGTAGCTGCTCAGCCATCTGATTGAATGCAGGGTCTTGTGCAATTTGTGCAGCTAGTTCCTTAATGCTTGGATCCTGTGTGATAAATATATAAGCCATAAGTTAGTTACCGGGAAGGTAAAAAAACGTGTTGTTATCGAGATTTGAAGTCATTTAATTAAAAAATGAATAACTCAAATTTTACAGGAATACGTTTTCTGATTATACAATAGATATTCCAAACAGAATGGACCAACTTGTATTCTATCCTTTTCAGAACACTAGAAATAGTTGGGGCAGTAATACTAAGAATTGACCAATACCAAAAGTTCATATGTACTTTGTTTTCATTATTTTATTTGGTTTATCATAATGCAGATCTACAAGGCTCATTGCCAAATTCTGAAATCACAAGGCTCGCATTGCTTCGGGATGAAAACAAAATACCTTGGTAAGCTGGCAATACTCCCATTTGTGGTAAGCTAACTATGGATTGAAATACACCAACTAGATTGCAAACAAACTCAAGACTAACTTTATGATACTGACATCAGTTGCAAGAAAAAAGCGAACTACCTTCTTCATGCTTGGCTGGAAAAGTTAGGAGATAAAGGGCACTGGATATAATATATAGTCAATAATTATTTCCTTTTCTTTCCTTTCTTATTTATTATAACTCAAAACCAAGTCTTCTCTTTAATTATTAATTGATATCATATGTCTTTTACCACGATACTCGATCCATATAAGAGCATCTCCAATGTGACTCCCTACAGAAATTATTGTAGGGAGTGATTTGCATTCAGAATAGAGTAGAGTCACTTTTTTAGTTGTCACTTCAACCATACTCTTCACACTTAAACTAAATTCATTATTATAATATGATTTTTTTTACTTTTACTTTTATAATTACAAAAGATCAATCTAGAATAAGTTTTAATATTTCAATATCTTTTTAACCGTTTATTCCCTTTGTCTGTACAAGTTTCCAAAAAAGGTTTTAATTAAAAGATGATCTGTTGAACAATATCAGTAAAAGAGTTGAATAAATAATACACATGGCTTATATATATATATGGAAATAACTGCTAATAAATAAATCTTTAAAAACACATCTAATAATTAAAGAGTTTTTTTAGGGAATTAAAGAGTTAAATAAATTAAGAATATGAATAAACTTATTCCATAAATAATACATTTCATAATGTAATTTTTAATAACTGTTGTAATTAAATAATTATATTTTATTTATTTTTAATAAGTATGTTTGAGTTGAATAAAACTAATAAAGAATATGTAAAGTTGCAAGAGAGAATATGTGGTTGAATTGAATAAAATAGAATAAAAAATCATAAAGTAGCAAGAGAGAGAATGTAGGGAACTCCGTACATGTATAGAGAGAAGATGAATGTGGGGAGCTCCCTATTGTAGGGAGCCATATAAGAAAGCCCCATTGGAGTGCATTTTTTCCATTCTCACTCCATATAATAGTTTTTTAGCTATTGCAGGAAGCCACATTGGAGATGCTCTAACTAATCAATTCTATTGGAGAACAAAACACACATACTTTATCCTGGTATTGAATAGAAATAGTAGGTAAAATGTCAACTAATTTTGACGGTTGATCTTTGTCGGCCTAGAATGACTATTTAACTTACTAACATAAAAAGTACACTGTAAGCAAATGAGACAAGATGAAGCGATGAACAAAGCAAAGCAAAGGGGATAGAAGACTTTGTATGCAAACCTTAAAACCAAAGAACATTACTCACATTAAGCAGGCCCGACATTGCAGAGAAATCAAAAGGATTGGGTGGGGGAATTGGAAATCCTACTCCTGGTGACAGAGCAGGTGTCACCCCTGGCCCAGATGGTGAATTTGCAGAGGATGCTTCAGGTTTGGAATTTGACTTCTCACCTGCAAACATAGAATATATATATATACATGAATGTTAAATAATAATATAAAAGAAAGATCAAAAGTCCCCCGCATGGTGTTGAAGTAGAGGTCCATGCGTACACGAGCGTGAAATGGAAATAAGCCCCACGCGTACATGAAACATGAGAGGGAGAATTTAACTTAATCCCACATTGAAAAGAAGTGAAAGAAAATGGGTGTATATTTAGTTGTGGAGCCCGACCCGATATGTACAACCCAGTTTTACATGGTATTAGAGCGGGTCGATCTGGGCCTATCTGTGGGATCCCCCGTGCCTACGCCCCCCCTGTGGACTCCGGCCCATATGCAAAATTAGGTTCATGCGTACACGAGCGTGAAAGGGAAATAAGCCCCACGCGTACATGAAGCATTGGAGGGAGAATTTAACTTAATTCCACGTTGAAAAGAAGTGAAAGAAAATGGGTCTATATAAAGAGATGGTCAAACCCAACTAAAAGCTTGAGCTTTTAGTTGTGGAGCCCGACCAACTATAAAGGATTATAGGATTACCCAATCAAAATCAAGTTTGCTGTAGCATTATAGGTATTGAAAAGTTCAAGTGTTCTGTTTGCAAATTCAAGTTATGGGACTCGCACATGCCTAGAAAAAGAAAAGTCTTTATAAAGTAGAAATCATAAAAATCTAGAAACTCTTTTAAGAGGAATGAAAAACAAGGAAAAGACAAGTTTGGCCTTCAATTCTTTAAGAGTATGATATTGAGAAATAAACACATATTTCAAATGCATGCTTGAGAGAAATAGATGGAACTGCATAGGAGAGCAAGAAATCTAGAAATACAACTTTTTAATGGATAAAGATTCAAGGAAACAAGGAAAACGAGGCTTTTGTGTAAGATATAATGAAAATGGGAGCACTATTTGCACTTAGTCAAGAGGTCCAGGCCCTGACATCTGATGAGAGCAGTACTTGCAATGGATGAGAAACAGAAACCACAGCAATTCATTGAATTTTCAAATAAACTCCAATCAGAAATTGAACATAATATCCTCTCATCAATTGTTGACAACAGCGAGGTCCATATCATAAGAAAAAAATACCCTTTACCCACAGTATATTACCCAACAAAATAACAAGTCCAGAATCAAAACCCTTTCTTCCAATAAGCTTCATCGATTAAACAACCCCAATTCTGAAACCAGAACACATTACCCATACAACCCAATGATCATAAACCCAACAAAAAAATCAGTTTTAAATGAAATTAACAAAGCAGAAATAGGTAGCTTACCAGCAGGAGCATCCTTGCCAGAATTCGAAGCCATGTGAACTAAAATCCGAGAAAAACAAGAAGAATCAGAGCAGTGAGCGAAAGAGGAGCCGACGATGTAAAGCTATCAAGAGATGATAGAATTGAGATCAAATAAGAACCTGATTGGTTAGGTTGAGAGCTGTGGAGTTTGGAGAGTAATAGATAGAACAAGGAAAAGATTGACTTCACTTCACTTCACTTCACTTCAACCTCCAATATTTCACCACCACCAGTTACAAAAATACCTCTATAATACAAAACAAATATTTAAAGTAAAATTGTAATTTGAAATATTTTATGATTTTATAATTAAAATTGATTTAGACCAAGAAAATATAAAGAGGCGATGGTATTTTACTGGGATAATTCTAGGTGGCTACACCTAGATTTTGTTGTTTTTCACCTGAGTACACGTAGATTTTTTTTCAGCTAACTACGCCTAGAATGTGCAAAATTTTCACTTTACACTTTCCGTCCTATTCTATTAGTTTTAACGTTTTTCATGTGAAATGACTAAAATGCCCTTACTGTTCATTTAATTTTCAAATTATACCACCCTCACCTCTTCTCTCTCACCCATGATTGAATAAAAAATTGATTTATTTTAAAATCAAAAGCATCTTCATTTCTGCAAATTTGACTCATCACCTTTGCTTCCATGGTTGCGTGAGAAGAGCATCGTCGGTGGGCCGGAATCCATGATGGAGTTGGAGCGATTTCAACATCCACCGAGAAGAAGCCCATCGCCGAGAGGCCAAGATGGTTGACATGTCCGGCGGAGAGTCCGAGAAGGCGTGGTCGGCCGAAGAGTGAAGAAGCTCGGTCATGGATGGCTCACTTGCTGCCCGGAGGTGTTGGATGGAGCCGGACCAGGGCTCTGCGGCGATGGAGTTGGAAAGCAGCGCGGAGGTGGGCGCGTGAGGCAGCGCGTGGAGGAATGCGGCGGAGCGTGGAGGCCACACGCAGAGGAGGAGGACGACCAGATTTATGCCAACAGGCCGGAAATATCCTCCTCATGCTTCATGTACTGGAGGTGAGGCTTGAAACTGCTCGAAAGACGTTGAACCGAGATCGCCGGAAGCTGCTTTGTATTTGAAGCTCCAGCTGGTCCTCCTGGTGCAGAGTCCGAATCGTAGCATACCCCATTACCGGGTGGATCTCGCCGAAGCTCTTAAAGCTCCCGAACCTCACCAATGGCATGTGCCTCGAGCGGAACATGCTCATCGGGCCGATTCTGGAGTCGTTTGGGAGGTTCACCGGAGCTCAGGCGCCATGGATCCACCTCTCCGACAACCGGCTCACCGGAAAAATCCCGACCTCGCTCGAGAACAACATGGACCTTTACTAAGAAGAGAGAGAGAGGGGGTGGCATATTTTTGAAAATTAGATGAATAGGTGATGACATTTTAGTCTTTTCAATCCAATTATAATAACTCTTTAAACCTTAAGGGCATTTTAGTCATTTCACATGAAAATTACGTTAAAAACTAACAGAATTGGACGAAAAGTGCAAAGTGGAAATTTTGTACATTCTAAGCGTAGTCAACTGAAAAAAAAATTTCTAGGTGTACCCAGATGAAAAACTGCAAAATCTAAGTGTAGCCACCTGAGAGAGAGAGAGAGAGAGAGAGAGAGAGAGAGAGAGAGAGAGAGGGAAAAGAGAGAGGGTGACATATTTTTGAAAATTAAATGAATAGGTGAGGACATTTTAGTCTTTTCAATCCAATTATAATAACTTTTAAACCTTAAGGGCATTTAGTCAATTCACATGAAAAATACGTTAAAAACTAACAGAATTGGACGAAAAGTGTAAAGTGGAAACTTGGACATTCTAAGTGTAGTTAGCTGAAAAAAAAATTTTTAGATATACTCAGATGAAAAACTACAAAATCTAAGTGTAGCCACCTGAAATTATTCTTATTTTATTTGACAAGAAAATATATACTTACAAACATTTGTAGGTGGTAGAGTTGAATCGATACACAGTAATTTTATGAAAATATGATAGATCTCGACAATGTTAATTTTGGATAAGTTATTGCAAAACTCTCTTCCGAAGAGGTAACTTATTCATGCTCCAATTAACATAAATGTGTGTTGCTTCCATTATCGAAAAATTTAAAAACATCTTCAACAGTAGTACACAGTAAAGATAACTCATTTTTTATTCGTACATTGTGTAATTAATATGGGCTCTTTAATAGAAAAAAAATATTAATATCCACGTCACTTTGAATCAATAAGAAATTTAGTAAGCATAACATATAACAAACATAATAATGACTAGCTTGAGTGTGGCCTGGATGACCAGTTTGAGTGTGGCCTGGTGATTGGCACAGCTCACTCCTCAATTTCATATAAAAAATTTCGAGACTCAGCTTATTTGAGCATAATGAGTTTAAGGGTAGTTAGAGAAAGAGAAACAAACTTAACAAATGGATCAAAATCAATGTTAACAACAAGTATTGCTTCACTTTCACTAAGATAAACACTACAATAAACAACTCATGCATTTTATCAAGGGATAATTTCAGATACCGCCCCCTAAAATATACCAAATCTCACCCAACACCCCCTAAAATCATTATTCTCACCAGCACCCCCTTAAAATGGGTAAAAATCTCAGTTGTCAAAAAATTATTGAAAAAGACAAAAATACCCCTCTCCCCCACCACTCCCTCACCTCTCCATAACCGAAATTGCCCCACCGGACCCTCCCTCCACCGTTTCCGGCGAGCCTCCCTCTGGCCAATCCCCTCCCGCCGCGTGTCCACTGTCTTGGCCTTCCAACACAAGAGAGTACGAAGATGGAGGGGCGGAGGAGGGGATGAAAGCGAGGCTGACAGTGGCGGCGGAGGTGTTCGAGGTGGCGCCAGGAGTGGCGGTGGTGGAGGGGATTGGCCGGAGGGAGCCTCACCGGCGACGGTGGAGGGAAGGAGGAGAGAGAGAGAGGGTATGGTGAGGGAGAGGTGAGGGGGAGGGGTATTTTTGTCTTTTTACAATAAATTTTTGACAACTGAGATTTTTGCCTATTTTAGGGGGGTGCTAGTGAGAATAATGGCTTTAGGGGGTGTTGAGTGAGATTTGGTATATTTTAAGGGGTGGTATCTGAAATTATCCCTTTTATCAATATAATATTTTACTGATATAATATGAGTTCTAGGTTGCATATTTGGAAACCACTTGAAACAGACTATGTATCACCAATTGTAATCAAATAACCAACAATATTCGCATATAAATAAGAATAATAATTTGTATGAAATAGGTAAAAATAGTGAAACATTTTGATGTTTCATTATAGCATAGTCGAGTCCAATTCTTGATATAATTTGTCGATAAAAATAGTAAATAGTTTAAATAGTAACATAT
This sequence comes from Geranium rotundifolium, assembly GCA_963920655.1. Classification (NCBI taxonomy): domain Eukaryota; kingdom Viridiplantae; phylum Streptophyta; class Magnoliopsida; order Geraniales; family Geraniaceae; genus Geranium; species Geranium rotundifolium. Next base: position 18,955,662 of record OY987320.1, on the reverse strand, counting down.
ATACTAAAATAATGTAATATATTTTTTTATGTATTGAAAAATTTTGGGAAATTAATGCTCTACATTTTTTTAATGTAAAAACGAATTTTATTAATTAAATAGCAACTAACTCGGCATTAAGCTGGACAGCTGAAGATACAGATGGTGGGACAGACCCCTCACTATAATCCCAACTACTGTTAGTTAAAACAAACTTGACCAATTCGTGGGTCATTTGATTACGATCGAAATAACAAGAACACATGTTTCGATAGTAGATAGTACGCAACATCATTCGTTAATGATTCCTCCAAAGTTGTTCAGCTCGACATGTTTAGTATCATGTAGAGTCACGACATGCACCTCATATGAATGGAGAAACCTCGTGATCCCGCTGTAGAATGTTTTAAGCATGCATCCATGATAACCTCGGAGACCAATCGACTTGAACCAGTTAGCATCATGCAGAGCCACGGTCTCCATTTCATACGGATGGAGAAATCCTGTGATCTAACTACATACCGCATTAAAGCAGGTTCCTCGACAGCCCTACGATCAATATGAGAGTCGCGAATTTTAAGTAATCCAAGTCCTCCGAGTTCTTTGTGCTTGCCGGAATCAGCTCATCGACGCCAGAGAACCTCCGATCCTTCCTAGTGTTGAGGCTAATGGGACACCCCGATGACGTATTTAAGTTTAAGAAAACCAAGACCTCCTAGTTCAATATGTTTACATGAATCAATCTTCCCATCGACACCAAAGAACTCTGGTTCCCTCCCAATATCGAGCCATCAACTAACCAAAACCGTAGCAAACAAATCGCCAGAATGTTCCCGCCATACCTCCGATAAGCCCCGCATGAGTCCATCTACTCTCGTTGCGTCGATTTCTACCGAGCCTCTCTGCCCAACCACCATTGGCCCCCTCCTGGACCCGTCTCCCCTTGCAGGTGATATTAAAATAATACCCCCTAATTTTACCATCGCTAAGTTACAACCCCTCTAAACCACAAGCCCTACACTCATATGGTCTCTGCGATTCCAATACCTATTATAATCACTCAATCGCAGACGCATGTGATTGTCGCATTCCTCGTCAAAACTAGACAAGAAAACATAATGCTCTAAATAATAACACGTAAGTATTTTTTATTTATGTAAAAGTCTTGCATTCTTAAGATTTTTATATATATTGGAATTTTATTTTAATTATTACGCAGTTAATAACTCTACTTGTATATAAAGGGTTAAAGTTGAAATTTTCATACTATTTTGTATTTGAAATTTGGTAGGATGGTAAATTTGCACATTTTGTTACTTAACAAATTGGAGAAGTAAAGTTAGTGAGATTCTAAAGGGTAATTACATGTCATTATACTTGTCGAAACTTTATTTGAGGATCAGTTTTTGAATTTTAAATTTTTTTTCTCGGTCCCTCAGATTTAAAACGTTAACACTTTAGTCCAAATTCAATTAAATCTAACAACTCTATTTTTGTAATAACTAAGATGCCTTCGGCACAGTTTAAAGTAATACAATTATTTAGTAAAGTTGAAAATATTAGTTTACCCTCAATTGAATATTAATTTAAGTTTACAGTGCAATGATATGTTAGTCCTTTCAAATTAAAAATAAAGATATTGATTAATTAAAAATGTCATAGAAAAGGACCAATTTGCCATTCTCTTTAAACTCATCTCTCTCCCGTCTCCACCGTCATTCTCTCTCTTTCCCACTTAAGTGTGAAGGATGACCAATTTGATGATGAATATCAATTCTTTTATGGCGCTCTAATATTAATCTTACGCTATTCTCTTTAAACTCATCTCTTTCCCTAATTACTTGTCAAGGAATACTAATTCTTTCGTAGCTCCAATAATGATTATCGTAGAAACCAAATCCAAAATGAAAATTGGATATGAGAGAAGTAGAAAGAACAATAAACACGTTAAAACCCCCCAAAATTGTTTCATATGTGGTAAGCATATTCACCACCACCACAATTTATTTTCAAGAACCCAAAAAGAATTGTGATGACAAGAATAATTAAGAAAACAGTGCAGGCTAAGGTTTATGGACGAATCACACAACAATGTTCCAATCGACGAGCTCATCCTCGCCGATGAACCCATAGGCGGGGTCGGCTCCGATGAACTCGTCGTCGTCGGCGAGCGATTCCCACTTCGGCGATGACTCGTTGATCTGGTGTCTCTCCCACTGCTTGTCCTCGCGGCCTCGCTAAAGGTCAGCGATGAGCGGATCGAAGGCGACGGGCTCGTGGCGGTGGTCGGGGGAGAAGGAGAAGCTATAGCAAACGTCGGCGGCCACGAATCGGCGTCGAAAGCCACGAATCGGTGGTTTCTGTTTGTCGCGAAGAAGACGAAGACATGGGAAACGTCGCCACCACCTCCATCGCCGCCTGAAGCTCCGGTCGTGGCCTTCGACGCTGCTTCGTGGCCGTTGACGGATTCGTGGTCGTGACCTCTGGTCTGGCTTCTGTGAGTTACGAAAGAATATAGAGGGACTCACAGTTAGGGTTGGAGGATATGATTGAAGGAAGAGAGGGGAATGGAGGGCAAATTTGTAATTTTACAATTATTTTGAAAAATCAAATTTACCCCAAATTCATGACTTCAAATAGTCATTTCATAACTATCCCGATTAATAATTAAGATTAAAATTTTATTTGAGGGGCATTTTGGGTATTAAAAATAAATTTAACAATATTGTTGTTAGATTTCACTGAATTTGGACTAAATTGTTAACATTTTAAACTTAGGGGACCGAGAAATTTTTTTTCAAATTTAAGGAATTGATTCTGTAATGAGTTTTTGACGGGTACTGATTTGTAACTACCCCGATTTTAAATTTCCTTCATCGCATGTATCCATATTGAAATAAAACTCTACCTTATAACTGAGTGTGCAAAAAAATAAGTGCTTTAAACAAAATCATAATACTTTTTAATATTTATGTAGTTGATATGTTTGTTTTTCAACTAAGTTTTCAATACATCCTAAAATAAGTATCACGTTCACGTGTTAATATGAATCAAAGCTTAACAGGATTATTGAAACGGCCCAAAACTTAAATTTAAAATTATGTGAGACGTCTGACACATAAACTCGAGGATGAAACATCTGAAAGAATTTAAATAAGCCTAAGTGGACAGTAGGACATCGAGTAAGAATGAGAAAATGAGAAATTTGCACAAAGTAACTCTTACATTTAAAAGTGTACATAATTCGTGAGAAGATGGATGAATGAACAAAGCATACACGAGTTCGTCAATTTATACTACTTTCTAAACTTCTTTTGCATGATCTTATTGGCTGAGTAATCTCTAAGAGTCCGCCACCTCCTACTTTGTGTAAGTATGAGTCACTCATGTACTTCAGTAACTTGCATGTCCATATGGGTCCTTTGCACGATACCTCTTACTTGTGAGAGCAGCACGAGATACCTGCGTGTTTTACCTCCTTGTTTGTCTTAGTCATACTTGGCTTTGCTTAGCTTTTGAGAATGTTTACACGGTTACACGTCGTGTTTTGGTAGAAGGATGATGTACGTGTATGCTTCACCTACTTAGCTCAGCATTGTCGCGGTTGCATTGCAACACTTGCTTAGGGGCTGCCACGTCGAGTTTGGTCTAGCATTGACGTGCTTAATAGTTTTCCACATGCTTAAGCAAGTTGCGCGAAAAAATTGCAAGCCATATCGTCCTTGTGAAAACTTGCTGAAAACAGCTAGCATGAACAAAATTGGATTTGGACTATTTCGGGCAGATTATAAGTGAAGTCACATAAATTAATTTCTAAATAAAAATAAATTAATACTCATGAAACACTGTTCAATGTCACCGAATCTACTACAAGTAATTTGAAAATGCAGAGCAAAAGAATGCCAGCATACATTGTATTGTTTCTCAAGAAAGCACCTTGTATTGAACAGCAAATAAGTTCATAAGGACCACCTGACTGAAATTAGATGAGATCTCTTCTAATTCGGGTTACGAAATTGATGAGATTATACATTAATTCACTCACAAATCACATTTCACACAACAGAGCTGCTAGCGGATTTCGACTCCATGAGCAACGTGCACTGTGGTATTGTTTACTTAATGTAGAACTAATCACATCAGTGTCTGTCTGTCCGCTTCATATCCACCCTATCAATTCCTTTAGTGTTGACCTCCCCTCCCGAAATGATGTTCATCAAGGTCTTTGTGGCTTTGCCAACGGCATGTGTAGTCTTCTTTGCAGCCCCAGCAACAACTGGCTGCAATGTGCTAATGGACACGCTTGCCCTCTCTTGGATCATGGCTGCAACAAAATAACAGAAATAAATCCCCTACTGCAATGCACATGCCTATGCCAGTGTGTGTAAGAGATTGAGAGATACATACAAACAGTTTCGTGATTGGCAAGTGCACCAATTCTTCGAATTCCAGCTTCAGCAGCTTGCACAGCTTGAGCAGATTTATTCACCCCATCTGCAATCTCTTGGCTGAGTACCAAATTGGATCATATTACTTACCGCACCACTAGGAAGCAGCATGCATGCATGTACATCATTATAATCAATCATCATATCAGGAACTAATAGTCAGTAGAAACAACATACAGCAATACAAACAGACTAGTTTTGACTGCACTGGCTTAGGAGTCAAGCAGGTGTTCCTCGGCTGGCAAGTTGGTAGACCAAATGGGGGAGGCTTGTAGGAAGGGTATGCCCAACAATCATTATTGGAAACTGGAAATACAATGCAAAGCTCCTACCATAAGTACAAAAAATAGCTGTAATTTATTCAAAAGCTATTTCATTGGTGCTCTTATGGCAATGACTATTGTTCACTAATTTATCCATTTAGGCTTTACTCGACAGAGATAATAAGTTAGAAGGATCAACAGGTGAGGATTGAATGGATCCAAGCATTAACTGTTATTTCATCCCTCATTGCATCTGTTGAATATGGTATAATGCAAATTTGAGGGCCAGAAATTTCATCAACCCTTCCTCCATAGTCCCTTCCAATCTATTATATGGTGATGGATTAGGATTACTGTAACCCACCGAATCCCATCTCTCCACACTACCATTGACACTGTCAAAACCTTCAAAAGCATTTCTTCAAGTTTGCTATGGTGTACAATGTTTTCTGCTTCTTAACCAGTGTACAGGCAGTCAACTTCAAACATGTACATAAAATTGGTCAAAGGATAGCTCCATAAAGGTTTTAAGCTGTATTTCTGAACCGCAACTCACTTGCCTAATTCACTGACCAAATTCTTTACAAACTTATCATGCACAAATGCATGCTCTTTCCCCATCTCAAATAACCTCCCAATGCCACAGCCATAGAATTCCAATCAGCTGGGATATGATAAAAAACACTGCATCTGTTTCTTCAAATCAACCTAACATAGATGATGACATGACAAGATACTTTGTTCTAGTTCAAGACTATATCACAACCAGCCATAATAAAGTTCATGTGTTACACTTTCTGAGTTATTCGATTGATTGTAGCATAGTCTAAGTCTACACTGCTTACTGCTATTTACTGACATCGTACTTGATTTCATACATATTCGCCCAGAATCATCCTGTTTGCATTATGTTAACTCCACTATATATTTATTCTTGGCAACATCACATCCTTGAACAAGCGAGATCGGTATTTGAAGGGTCAGCTTAGAGTTACATATCCTACTTGCATCCTTGAACAGATGAAAATGCCTATTTAGTGCATATGAGCCATGTAATTGCTCAACAATTAATACTTACAGATCAAATGAAATCTTGTCATGCAGTTAATGGAACAAATATAACTCAGAAGATGACTGAAAATTGGGTGTCAGAATAGCCTCCAACAAATTAGGGAACTGTTGTCCAAGTAAACTTAAGAGCGGCCTATGTCTTTCCTATTTCTAGTTTCTCTATTCAAATGTAGGTCAATTCCTTGAAGATCACACTGAGTTTATATATCCCAATACAAAAGCTGGTGTAGACACCGTAATGTGTGTGTATATGCAATATATCATTTACTACTGGAACATCTCAAGAGCAATGAAAAGCAAAACGAACCTTGTAAGGAAATTCAGTTTCTACACTAGTCCAATCAACAATTCCTGCTAGTAAAAATCACTAATAGTAATATCTGTATACTCATATTTAGATATTTCATCTGAAGTTAGTTGAATGATCTAAGGTTGTGGAAGAGTGATTTTTCAACCTTTACAATTATAGCGATACGTCTAAACATAACCAACAAATACTACAAGGTCAAGAAACAAAAAGAAAAGTTCAACCCACCACAGCTGAATCTGCATATATAGCTTGCCAATTTCAGCTTACCTTCTCTTGCATTTTTTTAATTCGTCATTTGATTTTTTATTCACGCATTATGCTCACTATGTCGAGGGAAAATCTCTTTTCTAGGGTTCTGATAAGGAGTTAGTGCATGCTTTTCGAAAGGCAGTGACATTAAATAATGGGATTTTTTTTATTACCTTAGATCACTTAGTTCTAGTGTAAGATCACTAATTTCCATGCCTGAAAGCCTGATTGCAGCCATCGTACTGGGGAGTTCCTCACGAGCTGTATCTGCTAACTTTGAAAGAGATGTTGCAGCTCTAGCCATTGCCTGCAAATAAAAAAGATACATGAATGCATTGATACTCATAATACTAATGTGAAGATAAAGCAAGAACTCTGTATCTTCCAAGGCAACAAAGTACAGATGAGAATTATGAATGGAAAGTACAGTATCATTGACAGATATATTATTTAAAAACCGACTACTAGGATATAAAGATTGATTAAACCGACTCTCTGCTTATGATTGACTTCAAAACAGACAAAGTTAAAACATAAGGTTTAATTCTAATCTCTTGCCCTGGTGTGTATTTCTAATATTAAAAGATTTAGTTACTAACTTGAATACCAACCTCTACCAATTTAATATTGAATGATAACAGAAGCTAGATAAATGTGAAATGACATTGAACTATTGAAGTAGTGGTTTTTTTAGCTGGTTGAGGAAATAATGGCATCTCCCAAGAAAACAAAGACAAGAAAGGGCATAGATGAACTTTCCAGTGCTAAGCAGGCACAATAGGGACCATATTTCAATTATATAATAAGGTTAGATGAATGGAAAATGAGGCTGAAGGAGCTTTAAGCTTAGCTAGTTAGGGGGGAAGAATAGCATGTCTGGATGGAAAATACAACAAAGGGCACAGATGGAGCTCACAAATGCTAAGTAGGTGCAATAGGTGGTAGTTAGCAGTTATATCAACTGTATTATGAAAGCTGTTTTGATGCATTATTTTCATGCCCAAGTATGTTTCAAATGGTATAACAAGAATATACCATGTTTAGATAATATGGGTTAGGGAAAATGACACCTACACTCCCTCAACTAGACATTGTTTACATATGCACCCCTTAACTAAAAAAGTGGTTTCAAGGCCACTCAAGTATTATGTTATTGCACTTAGCAAAACACCCTTAATTTTGATGTAAAAAGACGATTGTGTCCTTATTATTCTATCAAATATTCGCCATTATAAAAAAAAAATTTTGAGAAACTTTTGCCTTATACAAAACCTCACTGAAGCTCAATTTTCATGTATGATTGCCAAAGCTCTGCCAACCTACAGTGAGGAAGTCAATTATTTGCGAGGAACCTATCTAAAAAAAAGAAGAGAGGAATGAGCATTACATCCCCCAGATAGCTTACTAATTTTAGATTGCTTTACGGTTATAAAAGGAGGCTTCATGGTACCATTTATTCACCAAAAAACAAAAACAGAAACAGAAAATCAGCAAACATAAAAGAAGGGTGATAAAACAAAACGATAACAAAAAAAGTAGTTGAGAGAAAAGAATAGATGGGTACGGAAATCGAAGATGGCTACTTTACTAGTTAGTGTATGCTTGTCGTTGTGGTCAGAATTGACTTATACTAACTTATCAAACATACCAATAATTACATAGAAAAATCTAAACCTATAGAAATAGGTAAACCAAGTGTTCAGTCATTGGACTTTTTTGCTAGATAACTAATAAACCACATGTAGTAAGTGTATAACATAATAATTTCCCCATTATATTGGGGTAACTCTATATCAACCAAAATCATCATAACCTGAAGCTAAAACTAGCGTAACTAACTCGTCTTTGGGTATTTATCAAAATAGTAAATTTAGTAACACCCATTGAACTTTCCAGCCATTAGTGAGCATTACACATCTAATTTCTGCAATTCACTTACACGTAACGTAGGCACGGCCGCAACAACTAAGCTGGTGAATGCCACTGAAGTCTGCACAAATCATTCACATCGGCGAATTCAGCTCCAACAAAAGCGACAAGAATCAATCAAATTTCAGAAACCGATTGACCATACCGTGCAAGCAATGAAGGCGAGGAGAAAGAAAGCTTGATCGCTCAAGGTCAATTTGGAGGCGGGCACGAGGAACGAGGGAACATTGGGGTCGCCCACTAGGACATTCAATTTCGCTTCTTGCTCTTCACCAACGGACGTCTCGTTCGAGGGCTCGGAGGCGCGACTGGTGAAACGGACGGAGTCGGAGGGTTTAGCGGAGAGCGCGA